>MINK01009017.1:0-19805 GCA_001735545.1 Phormia regina
AACCATGAATAATATTAGATAACAACAGAAGCAAAGGATGAGTGGGGAACATGGATAAAAGATTATTTCTGTAGCAGCTGAGAGGAAATTAAAAAATCGCAAAACATGCACATTATGCAAAATTTTTAATTTAGTATTGGAATGGAAAGCTCGTCCAGAAAGCAGGCCCAGGAAGATCAATGAATGAACACTTTTCTATTCGAAGTTAGGAAGTTCGAGACATAAGTGGAAATTAATTAATTATTTTATATATCAATTAATTATTTTATATGTTTCGGAAGACTTCGTGTTGGTCTTCATTCATAAATTCCATAAGACAGTACGTTCTGAACATTCAAAAGTTATTATGATTTTGCGCAACATAAAATAGAATTTTTATTAAATTTATTATAAGCTAATGTATCTAATATTAATAAAAATAAAACAAATGATTAAAATAAACATTTTACTTGCATTTTAAATTATTCTATACATACCCAGGTATGCTGGTTGTAAATGTAAGGGGTAGCTTCATAAAAATGCTTATAACTTTGACTGTGAAAACTCTTTTTAACTTTTTTCTTCAGTATGTTATAGCTAACAATATTGTTGACAAACATCTATATCTTCAAGTTAATATGGCAACCCAAACTCAGGATATGTCAATTTAAAAATGAAAAATATACCCGGGTATGCGGTTGTCAACATAAGGGTTAAAATTTTTGTAGGTAAAAAAGCGAAAAAAAAATCTGTTATATTTTGTAATATTTTTTTAAATTATCATTAATTTTTTTCTTGTCTGATTTAAGATCTAGTAATAATAAGTTTCACTGTAAACATAAATCTATAACATTTTTATATAGCACCTTTTATACATGTGTTCCCTAAAGAAAAAAACAAAAAAAAAAAAATAAACAAAACGTGAACCATTTCAATGGCTGTCAAAATGTTCATAGGATTTAGACAAATTTTTAACAAAAACCGCATAAACATTATTATAACCCACACATTTTGCAATACTAAGCAGAGACGTTGGAAAATATTTTCATAGAAATGTAAATCTCTTACACGTTTAAAGTATTTTTAAAATTATATTTCTAAGAATATTAATATGCTTTTAAAGAATATTTCTTTGGAATGAAATTTAATCTGTAAATACTCTTAGCTTCCTTGATACCAAAATAAGTTTCACTATATTCTGACTACAAGACTCCGCCCAACAACCTTAAAAGCAATCCCGACCCTGTTAGAATCCTTTTAAACAAATATTAAACCTAAATGTTTTTGCAAGCTAAAAGGGGTTTTTTTTTTGCTATACTTTTCCTTTTTTTAAATATATTTATCTTACATTAAAAGAAGCATAACAAAAACAAAACCAAAATTGGTTTTGTTGTAACACTTAAAGTGTTCTATGTTTTTTTTTATACATACATATGTACATATATATGTATGTACATAGATATACATATATAAAAATTTTTAACATAGTAAAAACAAACATCGATTTTTATAGAAAACAATGTAAAATGTTTTTTTTTTTTTTTTTTTTTTTTTTTTTTAAAATAAAAAACAAAAATAAAATATTTAAATTTTTTTCTTGTTTATTATTTGTCTTACTGTAGCTAAAATTTCAGTCTGGTTAAGTTGTAATTTTTATTATTATTTACTTTTTCATAAAAAAATGCTTTAAGCCTTTAATGGAGTTTGTTTTGTAATATTTGCATAAAAAAACCAAGTTAAACAGGTGCAAATAAATATAATTATTTTTTTTCTTTTGGTTTACTTTGCGAAAGATTTGTTTTTCTTTACTAACATACATATATGCATATATACATACATACATATGTTTGTATATATGTATGTATATGAACAAAATTATTTCGTTTAAATTATGTATGTTAATGAAGAACTCTCATTTAAACATCAAGCTAAATTGAAAGTAAATTAAAATTTAATATTTTTATTCAATGTTGTTGCTTTTTTTTTAATAATTATCTATAACTTTGGGTGAAACATATCTTGTGTAACATAAACAAAGCAGCTGAGGGAATATAATATTTAATTTCTAGACAAAAGGTAACAAAAAATATAATATATATTCTTGTTTTTAATGTCTTTAAGCGTGTGTAAAAAAATTTAAATAAAAACAAATATTAGTCTCCTAGATTCCTTTTAGACACAATTAATATAAAGCCAGGCCCAAGAGAGGTAAACTTAATTTTATGATATTTATGTGAACAACTTTAAAATGCGCTAAAATTTAAGGACTATAACGTAATTAGACTTTAGTATTTGTTACATATTTAGATCTGCTAAATATAAAGCATGTGTCAAAGATTATAATGTTCCTTGTTCTAATGTTTAGTTACTGATATCAATAAGCTGCTGATTAACGCAAGTAAATAAAGTTTTTGCTCGACCGCACATTGGGGCAAAAGTCAAATTTGTTTGTAATAAATATGTATCTTTTAAATTACTTGTTGAAACGAATTAAAATCTGTAGAGGAGGACTTATACTTTCAGAAAAATTATCTTTCAATCACCTTTTGATAACAATGTTTAACCTTCTTCACTCTTTCTTTTTTCCTAAAGATTTTTATATTTCAATAAAGTGCTCTTCAACTAAACTTTCTAAAGTTATTTCTGGTAATTAAAAAAATATTATATATATAAAATTTTAGCCAAATTTAACTTTGTTCTCTAAAGAATTTTAGAAAACTAAAACCTCAATTATCTCGATAAATAAGCGTTCACATGGAAAAAGGGCTTTGATTTGTGATCACTTGTAATTCTTAAAAAATCCAAATTTTGATGAAGAAAAAAATAATAATAATAAAACCTCAATTATCTCGGTAAATAAGCATTTAAATGGAAAAAGGGCTTTGATTTGTGATAACTAAACTAAAAAATCAATTATCTCGGTAAATAAGCGTTTAAATGGAAAAAGGGCTTTGATTTGTGATCACTTGTAATTCTTAATAAAAATCCAAATTTTGATCAAAAATTGAAAGAAAACTAAAACCTCAATTATCTCAGTAAATAAGCATTTAAATGGAAAAAGGGCTTTGATTTGTGATCACTTGTAATTCTTAATAAAAATCCAAATTTTGATCAAAAATTGGAAGAAAACTAAAACCTCAATTATCTCGGTAAATAAGCATTTAAATGGAAAAAGGGCTTTGATTTGTGATCACTTGTAATTCTTAATAAAAATCCAAATTTTGATCAAAAATTGGAAGAAAACTAAAACCTCAATTATCTCAGTAAATAAGCATTTAAATGGAAAAAGGGCTTTGATTTGTGATCACTTGTAATTCTTAATAAAAATCCAAATTTTGATAAAAAAAATTGGAAGAAAACTAAAACCTCAATTATCTCGGTAAATAAGCGTTTAAATGGAAAAAGAGCTTTGATTTGTGATCACTTGTAATTCTTAAGAAAAATCCACATTTTGATAAAAAATAAAAAAAAACTAAAACCTCAATTATCTCGGTAAAAAAGGGTTTAAATGGAAACAGGTATTGATTTGTAATGACTTTTTATTCTTAATAAAAAATCAAATTTTGATTTAAAACGCTTTACCCCTTTTTAAACCACTTATGATTTTAGAATCGCTGGTAGGGAACTGAAGATCAATTATTTTTTTTCAATATTTTTTGACTGGTGGTTAGGGTTTGGGATTTTCCGTGATATTTTGTTTCCCGGGAAACGGGAGTGAAAAATTCGATTTCCCGGGAATTCTAATTAAATTTTTTTGTCCCAGGCATTTCTTTGGAGCATTCATAACAATTCAATTCATAGACTTGAATTGAATTTCTTAAAAAATGCACTATCAATTTTAGCTCAAAAAATATTTTGAATAATTAAAGTTTTCTTCTATTTAATATTTTACGAATTAGCTTTAGAAAATATATTTTGATACATTTTGTAAAATATTAGACGTCTTTTCGTATTATAAATTGAGAGCACGCGGGATCCATGGTTCCCGAACTCGAAATTGAGAAATGAGAGAGATTTTGAGTGAATAATGCACTTAATCTTGCGCGAAGCAGCCCAGATTATTTCTCTGGATAAAATTAGTGAGCAAGAAATACAAATAAAAACTTTTTATTTAAATAAATAATAATTTTTTTGTTACTAAGAGAAATGTTTAAATTAAAAAAATTTCCTATGTTTTGTAAATGATATTATGGAATAAGAAACTATATACTTCAGATTTTTAACTTAAATAGTTTTTCATGCTAAAAATTAAAAAAAAAAAAAATGTGGCATAAATTTCAGTATAAATAGGTTTTCTTATCGTTCGGTAATTCCCGGGATTTCCCGAACCCCAAACCCTAGTGGTGGTCCTACACAGTTTTTGCCTACGGGGCACTCTAGTATACATATAACATGATTAAGAAATCTTATGAGCAGGATCTAAGTCACGCTGTGCAATATATAAAGAAAATTAAACGAAATTAAGCAGCTTATTGCTTTTTGAGTGAATGTCTAATTGTCTCTATAATATTTCGTCATAGTATATGTTTTGGTTTAGAAGATATCGGCATAAAATTGTGAACTGAAGATACAATAAAATCTAAGTATCTAGTATGAGGCCTATTACATTTTTATTTATGAACCGATTTTTTCCATCTTCAATACCCAAAATATTACATTAAAATTTCGTCCTCCTGTGTAGTTCTTTCGGAGCACTATTTTGTTTTCAGCAGGCAGGAAGAAATACAAACGGACGAAAATAGCTAAATCAACTTATAATTTTACAGATCCCAGAAAAGGTTTTACATAAAATGAAAAAATTTGTGACTGTTTGTCAGTTATGTTATATCATCACAAAGTTTTTGCTGTAAAAAAGTATTTGATGTCAATATTTATGATAAATAGAAACAATGAATAAAAATGTTAACCATTTTTCATTAATTTATTTTTAAAGGAAATTCACATAAATATTGTTTTAAGCCTAACATTTAAAATGTCATTTTTTCTGGAAATTTATTAACCACCTCCTACTACAAAAAATACAAAAAAAGCCAACAGCATGTTTTTCCAAACTTTATATTCTTACTTCAAACTTTTTACACAAAAAGTCGTTTGTTAAAATTGTTTTAACTGATTTTAAAAGTCATTAAAAGCATAAATATAAAGAAAATACTTTCAAAGGAAAATTACTTTCAACATTATTACTAAAAATTTTAGAAATAATATTTATTATAGGAAAAAGGTCATAAAACCATATGGAGCAAAGAAAAAGTGACCATTATGTTAAAGTTAATATAAGAATTTTATTATTTTTTTGGAAATTTATTAAGGTTTTAAAAGTTTAAACTATTGTTTTAAATTTTTTTATTAAATAATAAACCATTATGTTTATTATTATTATTAAAAAAAACAGTTATGTGGGTATTAATTTAACTGTTTTTGTACTTTAATTAATTTTTAAATGCTTGTTTTACTGAAACAACAACCAATTTCATGTAGTTGTCAACATCATATCTAAAGTTTCTTTTTGCTTTTTTGTTGTTATTATATTCAGAACAATATCAAATCCTGTTTAAAATTATAATTAATCATATTTTACTGTTGTAGGAGTAGTCATTTTGTTGGAAACTTTATTTTTTCATTTATAATTTATTATAATCATTACAACTTGAGTTTATAGACAACAATAATAAAAATGTTAAAGAAAATGAAATGAAGGTAAAACAACTTTAATTTTATTTCACAAAAATAAAAATATCAGCATGAAAACACCTAAAGTAAAAAGAAACAAGAAAAAGAATTAAACTTTTAATCAAACACTTTACAGGATGTTGGCTATAATGAAATTAAATTTGTATGATGGGCATGAATATAAGAAAAACTTCTAAGGCAGTGAATAGAATTATTTTAATTTTATTCATTTGATTGTTTTCTTAAGAAATTTATGAAGCAGAAAGTTTATTGAATTCATAGACAACATTTTTTTTATAAAAAAGTTTATTATTAGTTTAAAATTTAGCCAGTTATTTGCAATTATTTATTATTATTTCTTTTTAGATAAAAACAACTTTTGTATATTTTTATTAGGAATTATAGGACTCTTTGTATTCGTAACTCAAACTTAATTTAACTAAAAAAAAATAAGAAAAAAAAAAAAAAAAAAAAAATTTAAAAAAAAAAAAAAAAAAAAAAAAAAACAATTTTCTTTTGTAATCCGATAACAAGCTATTGTTCTAAAATTGCCAATAGTAATAAATAATTTAAGAATTACATGGTTAATACAAATAGAAAGGAATGTACATTGAACTTTTTAAAATGAACGGAAAAATATTTTTTACCCTTCCACTTAAATATATTCAAATTTTCTGAGAAACGTTGTGGCGAAAAGTCAATGTTTCCCTGCGTAACCATTGAAAATGTAATGAAAGGTATTGGTGTATGTGAAAATAGATTTTTTGAAGTGTAATAATTACATATTTCCTTTCACATATATGTGGCATACATAGTGGGGCAGAATTGTAATTTTCCGTGACTTAGTAAACTTTAAAGTGGCATAGTTACTGTTCTATGAAATATATTACTATCAATATATTTCTATAAAACGAAGAATTATTTCAGCTAGGAAATATAATTTAGGTCAAAATAATGGAGTTAAGATTTTTTTTTTTTTGATTTTTTAAATTAAATTAAAATTTTATTAAAAAAGTTTTTTTTTTTTTTTTTTAAACCCTAAATATTTTATCTATAATAAAATTTTTAAACGAAATTTTAAGTTGATGCAGACTTTATTGTATAAAATAAGATAGTGGAAATACCTTAAAGATTTTTGTGAAAAATATCCCACAAAAACACCGAAAATCCCAAAAATGAGTTTTTCACATTGTCTGCTATGAAATCCACGTTTTTCGAAATATCGTAGATTTTTATTGAAAACTTTTAACAACATACTACAGATTGTTAAACTGCATTCCCTTTGCTGATTCGTGCTTTGGGATTTGAAAAACTAAACTCGGCAAGCGATTAAAAGTTTCTAATATCAGAGGTACCTAACCCTGAGGCATTTGTTCTGTCCTTCTTCCAAACTAAACATTGTACACTCCTTTGCTATGCCTGTACCAAATTTTATGAAAATCCAACAAGCCCATTAGAAGTTACAGAAATATTAAATATTACAAAAAAATCATAAAAATTCGAAAATTAAAATTTGTATCCTTTATTTACAATGATAAATTTGTTGCAAATAAAATAAGGCTTATGTATTAAAATCAAGGAGTAACTTTTGATTTTGTTCATAAATAAGTCAAAATACTCAATATCAAGTAACATAGAAATTTTTTTTAAAAATCAAACTCTTTTTATGAGTATTTTCACTAATTTTTTAATAAAATCATAAGTAATACATTGATTTTAATGATATGTATCTTATTTTATTTGCAAGAAATTTATTATTATAAATAAAGGACACAAATTTTAATTTTATAATTTTTATGATTTTTAAATTTTTTTTTCGTATAATATCTAATTTTTAAAAGTTTAATATCTCCATAACAACTGACCGTATTAATAAGCAAAGTAAAAATGTCAAACACATTTTCAGTTACATTTTTTATATTATTGAATAAAATCATATTAGTTGTTTTCGAGATATGCTTCAATATATAGTGCAACCTCCTTAATTCTACATATCGCGATTTATCACGAGAACTAAAATACTTATTAAAGTATTTTATCGTAAATGACAGAGAAATCCTATGTCTCAAAATCAGTATTTCTTTGTATAACTTCTGAAAATTTAATGAAATGTATTGGTAGCTGTATGTTGAAATGGATTTTTGGTAGCCCATAGTCCAATAAATACATTTTTCTTTCCTATATATGTGGCACATAGTGTCAAAAATCTTGGTATTGAAATTCAGTGAAATTTGTTCTAGAATGACAATGTTATAAATAGTTTTCTAGAACAGTCTCAAAAATTTTTCCCAAAAATTTTGACCAAATTTAACAAAATTTTCTATATTACGTACAATAATTTATACTACATTTTTATTAGAATATTGTGACATTGTGATACAGCAAGTATTCTAGACTACAATTTGGTAAATCTAAGTTCGACACCCCATGATTTTAAGTTTCATTTCATTTATTTATTTCATATGACATTAAGCCCTTGAGGTCAAATTTGCCACAATATTCATTGGCAATAGAAATTTTATTTTTAAACTTATAATTAACTTATCTTATTAATAAGCATTAAACTATTTACACTTTTAATACAAAATTATGTATAATACTTAATATAATGCTAAACCCCCCCACAAAAATGCAAAGAATAAATATAAAAAAAAATGTAAGTATTGAAAATAAAATTGACAATTATGGTCATGGTTGGCATCAGAGTCTATTGTAGGAAAGCCAGTATAGATGGTTATTTGTCATCATTTTTATAAATAAAATTCAGAAATTATTCCTTAGAGCTTTTTCGAAAACTTCCACTGAGTTGGAAAATCGCCTTTCTTGATAAGGTATGACAGTATTCCAAAGTCGGGCTACTCTAACTACAAACGATCTTTCTTTTGTAAGGGATGAATGCAATGGAATTAAGAGCAAATTCGTCCTAGAAGAGCTACCAAATGAAAATTTATCAACTAAATAAGTTGGACAATTTGTTTTAATTATTTTATAAAACAATATATAATTAATCGCAAGGATATAGTTTCACCTTTAAAAACTTTCTATAATCTCTTAAAAAAATATATAAAAAAAAAAAAAATAATAATAATAATTTCAAATGAATTAAAGTGTTTATTTAGTCTATGGTTCTAAATTTAATATATTGTTCTTAAATTTATTTATATGATTTATGTAAAACAAGTTTTGTGAAAAATATAAAATGATTCGAACTAGTCGATTATAATACTTTCATTTGTTTTTAAATAAGTATGCCAGTTAATCACAAATGTACTTAATTAGATAATTAAAAAATTATTGCACTAATTAAATTATGCAAAATTCTAAATATATAAACCATACTCTTTCAAATTTCCACTACTTACAAAATTACATTTTACATGTCCTTTGCAATATCTGCATTATCAAGCAGCATCTATTCTCTTGTATAACAAAAGACAAATGAAATGTAATTCAATCAAAATATTGACATGAAAATGTTCTTAAAATCTTGGTAAATCTTTCATTTGATTTGAGTCCTAATCGAATTATAATCAAATATTAAATCAATGTCATAAACATATATATAGAAATGATTAATGACCAAAAAAAAAAAAAAGCAAATTAATTGACAATGTAAGCATTAAACATTGAATGCCATTTAAAACACATGTATACTTTTGGTTTTTGAACATACAATCTAAAACCATAATAAGATTTTAGCACCAACCTACAAAGACATCTACATACATATTTGCATACATAATTATTGTGTGTTATTAAAGCAGACACACATATTGACGACCATAATCATTTATGCGCTCATGTGTGGTAAACATATATTTAATCATGTTTTTGCGAAAATTAAAAAAAAAGAGAAAAAAAATTAATATAAAATGTCATAATTACATTTGGTTTTAAAGCCTCATTAGATAATGTGAAATAAATAAGAGAAGGGTTACGCAAAATTAAATTTAATATTTGAATATATTTAAGTAGAACGAGAATTAGATAGTTTGAGGAAAAAGAAAATATTTTAATTACTTTACTAACCACAGGGCATGTATGTATGTTCAAATCGATTACATTTCCATGTATGAATTTTCTACAGCAAATATTTTAATATTGATTATATATACTCCATCGTCAGAATTTTTATGAATATAGTTTAGTTTAAAAAGATATATGTTCTACAAAACTCCCTTCGTTATTTCACACCATTAATTGTTATAAATTGAAGTAATTTAAAAGTGTAATTAAATTTAGTATTATTATAAAAATTGTAGTAATTATAATTATTGGGGAATTCAATAAAATTTTTACATACTTATAAAAGGAATATATATCGTAAATTCGCTCAAAATATTTTCAATGTCTTTCGATTTTTTTTAATATTTAAATATCTATTTATTATTTTCTATTTTTATTTATATTTATCAAATTTATTCAAGAATTTAATTT
This sequence comes from Phormia regina, assembly GCA_001735545.1. Classification (NCBI taxonomy): domain Eukaryota; kingdom Metazoa; phylum Arthropoda; class Insecta; order Diptera; family Calliphoridae; genus Phormia; species Phormia regina. The sequence goes on from MINK01009017.1 coordinate 10,087, forward strand.
TCCTAAAATGTGTGTAACTTTGAACCCCAATGTCTCTTAAAGTTTTTAGCGGATTAAAGTGATTTCTATTGATTATATATGAGGAATACGCCCACTATAAATTTAGCAATTTAAAAATAACATTTTTATTAAAATTCATACATTCATAATGCAAATGCAATTTTAGAATGGAAGAAAATGTTCAAAAATGCATTTTAAAATTTAATTTCATTATGAGTATTATTTTTAAATCGTTGCATTTATAGTGGGCATATTCATCTTATATATGCAATTAAAATCATTAAAAGTCGTTAAAAACAAAATTTTCAAATTTCAAAAAAAAAAAAAAAAAAAAAAGGAAAGGAAAAAAAAAAAAAAAAAAAAAAAAAAAAAAAAAAAAAAAAGGAAAGGAAATAAATAAATAAAAACAGGAATATATAAATATCTTCATATGGGTGCCAAATATTAAAAAAAAATCGGAAAACGTTACGTCAAAAATTTTCAATTTTTTATAAATATCTCACGGAATGTAAGATTTTTGGCTTCAAATATGAATATGTAGTTGAAAATTGTTGATTAAAATGATCGCATTTATTATAATTGAAAATAGAGAAAATAATTATTTGAGACACAGAGAAAAACATGGTTACAGCATGATCACCACAATTATTCAATGGTCATATAGCAGTTTTTCATTGATTTCAATAATATGGCAACGCTTATGGTTCTATTTAATAATTTAATGATTACCCACAATCAAAAATTAAAAATGATTCACTGAATTATAGTACATTTGCAGAAAAATCTGTGATATTAAAAAAAATACATAAGAATTTTATAATTTAGTTTCTTTTAATGCCAAAATTTAAAAAATTTGCATTGTAGTAAGAACTGTTGATAATATGTAATTTTCAAGATTTTTTTTTTAAATGTTCATCAAAATACCATTAAAAGTCCCGGCATAAAATTACAAATTTTTTTATACCCATTTCGATTAAAAAATCGAAACTTTTTTTAACAAAATGTATGGGAACTGATGACAATATTAAATTTTTTTTTGAATGATGTTCCTACATCAAAATCTCGAAATCTCGAAAAATTATGGAACTATAATTGTATTAAGTATAAAATATTAAATACTAATACAGGATATTACGACGATACTAAGATTCACATGTATTTATACCCTTTTGGTTGATTCCCGAAATTGGTTCTTACATGAGAGTTATGGGCAATTATGGACCAATCCGCATAAAATTTTGCACTATTATTTATTCTTATAAAATTGTTATTTGTGTTGGATAAAAAGTTTATACTAACATTTTGATTTTCGAAAGAGAGGTTCATATGGGAGCTATAGCCAATTGTGGACCAATTTTCCTGAAGTTTGGCACACGGATTTAGGCATATAAACAAATTATTTGAATTAAATTTCATTAAAATATTTCTATTTTATGAGTGTTAAAACTCAATTCCGGGAAAACATTATAAGAATTATAAAATTATGGGCCGATCATGATCAAATTTCAACAAATTATCTTTAAAATTGCTACTGTACTTTACGCACAAGCTTTACATTGAATCGACTCAAAAAGTGATACTAAGTCGAACGGTATAATTTATGGTGGGGGTAGGAAATTTCGTTTCTCATGTTAATTTTTATATTGTAAGCAAAAAAATAAAAATCAAAAATAATCATTAAAAGTTGAACGAAAAAATAATGATTCTATGTTGAGTTTTATTTTAAAACTCATAATCATTACGGTCCCTTAGTTAGACATTTTTGCCAATAATGGTTTTTAGTTTTATCTATATGAAGATTTCTTATACGTAAGAATGGTTTTTGCAACATTTTTAAAGGGATATATTCTTTAGTTTTGTTCCTACAAATTTTAATTGAAAAATATTATAATTGTAATGCAGTTTTTTTATCTTTCATATGACACCCATATCCATAAATATTTAATATTTCTTTTTAAATGTGTATCCTTTAAAAATTTTAGTCCTTTTTAAAAAAAAAAAATAATTCCTAGAGAAAAGCTATAGTTGCGAATGGAATTTTTTACAGGAAAAAAAAAATAATAATAATTATCACACAAAGCAATGAGAATGATTTGTAATAAAAGCATTTTTGCCCATATATATCAAGTACAATAAAAAACCTTTGACAAACAATAATGTATTTAAAGAAGTAGCAGCTTTAAATAAATAAAAAATATTTAATAAAGCATTCTAATTTATATGTAACTCACAATTGTTAACTATTTTAAAACTGTTCTTTCACAATCAATCACTATGTTTACAAATGCACTCATGTACATTGAAATCCAACTTGTCTGCAACAAATGTCTGTTTTTTTTTCAATGTCTGAATAAAATGTTGAATTTAACAAGAATATAATTCATTTTAGTAACATTTTACAGGAAACTACAAATGAAACTTATTTAAGCAGAGATAAATCTAATACCATTGAGCAGTAAACGGAAAAGGATAATTATTCATTCATAAGTAAATCCTCAACATTTGAACATTTTGAAAATCCTTAGTTACTTTCAGCAGATGATAGGATTTAATGTGTTTAAATATTATAACATAAGTAATAGAAATGTAATAGTAAATAGAAAAAAATGTAATTATTTAAAGTTAATATTACATAAAGTACAAATGTGCGTATGATTAATATTTAATTCATCATAATCATATAAAAGAAGGTTGGGTTGCCTAAATATTCTATAAAATATAAATAAATTAAGGAAATAAAACTTAATACACTCATACCACTCCTTATTAAAAAAAAAAAAAATCACCTATACAACTAACAAGTACAACCCCTAACATAAGGTTAAGGTGTGATTTGGAAGTCCTTAGAAAAATACATTTTTTTATTCTTATTTAATTTAAAATAAATATTTGTTTTCTCTGGCGATTAATATTGTAGTCAATCATTTGTGTGCAGACAAATAATAATAAAAAATAAAACAATAAAACCCCAAAACGCCTAAATAATAACAATAAAACCAACTTAATCAATCAAAAAAAAAAAAAAAACACACACACCCTAGTATTAACTTAAAATAAATGTAAAAAGAAAAATATAATCATTATATTATAAGAATATATTTTAAGACAAGACAATAGAAAATTATCAAACATACACAAGCAAAACCACAAATTATAAAGGAAACAACAAATTATTATAGAGAAATATACTACCATCATAAGGACGATGATCACCAACCATTTCTCAAAGGACACAATAAATAAGGAACATAATTGATTGACGATTTAATGTCTAAACATAAGGAGGTATACAAAATATTAAAATAGAAAATAGATAATGAGAGGTCAAAAAAAAACGATGGAATGAAAAATTATAGCAGATATATATTTATAATAATAGAAATTAGTTGTAATTAGATCTTTTAGCACTGTGGAGCCGATCGTTTGTTTGTTTCTATTCAGTATGATGAATACAAATATGAAAATGATATGATATATATGATGACATTAGTTTATATATATGGTAAAATGGAATTATATATAAAAAATGGGATTATAAATATTATAACTTGGGATATATGATAAAATGGGATTATAAATATTATAACTTGGGAAGTTTTGTATGCAAAATAAAATAAACGTCATATGACCATTTTCATTTTCATTACAAAGTCCATTTTCATTTTCATTACTTAGAACCATGTCTCTAAATTTAAAATTGTAGAAAATTCCAAAAGTACTATCAGAATAACAAAAAAAGTACCACAAAATCCCCTGTTATGTGTTCACATTCATTTAGGACCACATATCCTTAATTTCATGTTTCTAGGCTTATATTTATAAAAAAAATCAAAAAGTACCACATTCTAATTTATTATCATTCACTTAGCATCCCGTGTTCCTTATTTCAGCAAATATTATAGAAAATGCAGAAAGTACCACTCAAATAACAAAAAACGTACCACTTTATGAATTTTCATTAACTAAGGACCACATATCTCAAATTTCATGTTTTTAAGTTTATAATTCTTGAAAATTTAAGAAGTACCATTAAAATAACAAAAGTACCCTTCTTATGGATTCTTATTAAGTAACGACTACCAATTTCATGTTTCTAGGTTCATAACTAGAAAATTCAAAAAGTACCATTAGAATAATGAAAAAGTACCATTTGTAATTTCTTTCCCACTTTGTGAATTCTTTCCAACATCGAACCATGTTTCTAGGTTGAATATTACAGCAAATGCAAAGAGTACCAATAGAAGAAGAAAAAAGTACCACAAAGTCCATCCTCTTGAATTCTTACATATAGGACTATGTAATCTTTAAGTACCACAAATTCACTCTTGTGAATTCTTATCTACATTTTCTTAATTTCATGTTTCTATGTTTAATGTAATTGAAAATTCATTATTAAGTTTGAATAAAATGTAATTTCCCGCTTTAGCTCTTTTTTTGTTACTTTTTTCACCTATCGAAGTATCAGTATTGCAGTAATATAGCAATTTAAAATCCTTATTTGAACATTTCAATAAATATAAAAAAATGTTTTGTGAAAAAAGTACCAAAAATAGGTACGATTTTTACCCTTAAACATTTGAATTTCTAAAAAGTACCAAACTTGTATTTCTAATTTTTTGAGAAGTTATGAATAAGACAAAAATTTTATCTGTATGAAGATTAATTTCAAAGATTATTTGAAAAAAAGATGATAATAATTTTTTTGTGCAGAATAATAATAATAATAATAATAATAATAATAATAATAATAATAATAATAATAATAATAAAACATATGCGTAAAAAAACAATGAGCGCAATAAGCCAAATTTTTAAATTTGCTTGCAGTAAAGAAAAGATGATGACATTTCCATGTACCAAAAATCATATCCTGTTTTTAAACTGGAAAACGGACTTGATTTGAAAAATTTATAATTTTTACAAACTTATGCTACCCTAATATAGTTTTTAATTCCTTGCGATCGACTATTTATTTCCATTATTTTTTCAATAGGTACCACTGTGCGATTGTTAATCCCAAGAAAAATATGGTCAGCGATGTTTTATTTTGTTTTAAATTAAATAAAAGTAAGCAAATATTTTCTTATATATTAATATTTGTATATTTCTAATCTTTAACAAAAATGAAGGTAAATATAATTTTATCCTTCCTTGTAAATATTTTTAATTTTAGGATTCCCCAAAAACTTCACAATAAGACTCTAAATCTGAACCTTTTTTTTTCTTTCTTTAAATCACAAGAAATTTTATAATCCATCTGCTAATTATTTGTAATTTAAACTCATTATAATTCTTGTTAAAAAAAATTCAATTAAATAAAAGCAACAAACTGAATAAAATAAAATTCTTACACTTACATTAAAAGGTCAAGGGTCAATTTTATTATATATAATTAAAACGCACAAATAAAAATAAAAACAAAATGCAAAAATATTAAAAACAATTCAAACAATAAATTTTTATTGTCTGTTGTCAAAGACCTCTCACTATAACCCAACTGTTTTATTAATGCTACACTTAGTTTTAATCTCTTATTTAGATCCTGTAAACTTGTAAAAATAAGTAATATAATTAGCAATTTGAATACATAGTAAATGTTAAGTGTTCTCAATATCATTACTAATTAATCTTAAGTACACTTTTAAATTTCCTTTAAACATGAAATGTATAAAAAAGAAAAAAAAGAGTAAAAACTAAAAAGTAAGAATAAAAAAAAAAAAAAAAACTGAAGCAACAACTTTAATTAGGGCTTAATGATAATAAAGATAATTATCATCATCATTATTTTTTTTTTTACAAAATTCTTTAATACAAGTTAAATAAACTCCTTTAAGATTTAAAATTAATTTTATTAAAGAAGAAAACAAAAGAAAAAAGCTAAAATATTGCTAACAAAAATTTTCTTAGAATTAGTAGATTTTGAAATTTTTATAAGGTGTTGCAGAGATTAAGGCTATTAATTGCCTTAACATATACAATAATTTATTGTTTTTATTTTTATGATGTTATAAAAATATTAAATTAAATTTATAGGTAAGTAAATTAATAAATATAAGATTATTAAAATAAATTAAAAAGACTCTTGGTGAGACAGATGCATTTCAACTAATTTAAAATAGCAATATTTAAGAGAATATGGCACTTTCGTGGACAGCCAGGCGACAATGCTTTCGCTCAGAATACACAAAACCAGAGTAGGAAGAACGTTCATTTTTTTTCGTTCGGAACATAATTTTTATCACTGAACTTAATCCTAATTTTTAGAACGAATTTTATTTTATTTTATTATTTTTTTTTTTTGTTTGCAAATTTATTTTGATTGAAAGATGTATGAATGTTAAGACATTTGTAGATGAGCTTGTTTGTTTATGATGACCACAAACATTTTGTTAAACATAATGTTTTTGGTAGTAGTAGTAATTAAATGTGTTTTTATTTATTTATGTATGAGTTATAAAAAAATTCTTAAGTAACACCTCTAGTATTTATATTTTTCTGAAAGATTACTTTATAAGAAATTGTATAAAGAAATAAACCCGTGGAAAACTTTAATACTTCATGAACGAGGGGCTCTCAAAATTTACCAATTTTTATAATATATTTAAATGAAAAAAGTCCCGAATCCCGGTATTTACAAAATCCAGTTCAGTTCCGTTTGACATCCCTAGTGACAATATCGTAGAAAGATTGAGAAACCAATCTTGTTTGTTCAGATAAAAAATTCAATGATTATTTTCTTCACCCTGGTAGTGATCGGGGCTTACACAGAGTAATATTACTCTAAACTTACCTATACTTTCCACGCAAACTTTACATGGACAGCCAGCTAGCCAACCAGACGGGCGGTCGGACATCGTTAAATCGACTCAAAAAGTGGTTCTGAGTCGAACGGTACAATATTACAATATTTGAATAAACACATAATACCCTAACCTCATATGGTGGTGTAAGGTATATAAATAAACTAAAGGGCGATTTTTTTTTAAACTTTATTTTTGTTAATGGCTGTCATGTTCAAGTTTTAAATTTACAAGAATAAACAATTTCCTTGTAGTTTCTGATATATCTGATATAATTTTTTTTCGAAATTCCTCCATTAAAACTTTTATTGTATTTTCGGTTACTTTTTTCTGGAATAAATTCACTTTTTTAAAACTCTGTTTTATTTTTATGTCATTTAAATGGGTCCAATATCTTTCTATTAGGCGGAGTTCTGGTTAATTTGGTGGACTAGCATATTTTGGTACAAAAATTTTCTTGATATCGCCCCGTCGATTTGTTACTGTAGTGAGAAGTAGCGAGATGAGGCCAAAAAATGCGCACACACTGTGTTTTCTTAGGAAAGGAAGAAATATTTTCTAAAAGCACTTATTCACGTATATTTCCGTGTTAATGGATCCATTTGTTATAAATGAAGTGCTTATTTCGCCGCACAAATGGCTTGCCTTTCTAGGGAATTTTGATTCTTTGTACACGATATTTTTGTGCAACATTTTCCCTAGCAACTGCAATATATAACTCCTGGCCAGAAAGTTGTCAAAAGTCTGCCAGCACGTACGTTTCATCATCCACTACGCATCATACATCTGTCTCCCTAGCTATTTAGCACATGGCTACTGAGCATAATGAAAAATGTAAACAAGTTAACGGAATTATTCTTTATCGACATATCCAAAGTTATAAGCCTGAAAGCATACACGGATTTTTTCGTGCGCAGTCGTTATGTTTATAGTGAAACAGAAACAAAAATAAGTCACTTCTCTGAAGTCATTTCAGAATCTTCAGAGAAATATATCACATACTTTACTTATTCAGTTTAATCAATACATAATTAAAAGTGATATACTTTTAGATCAAAGTAAAAAGTCTTTTTATTTCTGAACTCAAGGAAAGCTTTCAAGAACCTTACAGAATTAGATTTTGTGTGAAGTGAAACTGTTTTATTTATTTTTTTTTTTTTGAGGGAGAGTTCCAAGTCGGACGTCTATCTCTCCGTCGGTTGGATAATTTTTGCTGAAAATCCTGTTTTTAAAGGACTTACCTGAGCTTTAAGGTGATATAAAAATGTTTGAAATCGGGTTAAGAAAAAAATTTCCAGTGATTAAACATTGTCATTAGAACCCCAGTTTAAGACCTCAAGCTCTGCTTCTGTAATGTATATATGGTAATGAAACTTTGTATAAATAATTCGAGGATCGATATGAACTATCAATTTTATGAACAATTTTTATTAAATGAAAATAAAAAAAGAATTTATTACAATAATCGAACTGTTAATCTTAAATTGATCAGAATTAATATTAAAAAAAAAAACATTTTTAAGTGACAACAAAATTGTCATTAATTTTATCAAAGATTTTAATTAAATGTAAATTTCCTTTGACCATAAAACTTATTCATGTTTTATAAATTTTTTTTCAAAAGAATTACTTTCTTTCATACATGTGTATGTATTTTTTCAATAGCTGAATCCCTAAAACTTCAAAACTAATAGATATATAGTAATAAAGGAAATAGAATCAAAGTGAATATGAAAATAAAATAATAAAATACGTAATTCAAAGTTCTTCCTATAATCTAGGGCATTAAAAGAATGTAAAGAAGCTGTATAATTATGAAGCTATATAATAAAATGTTAAATATTTTCCAGGAATTTACTAGGTTTCACGCCAACGACAGCCAACCAGTCATCAATGATAACAAGCAAAACAATGTAAAATCATAAAATATGTCTATTGAGTCATTAAATTAAATTAATTTATTTATAACCATTTAATGTAAAATTAGTGGAAATAGAGGGTGGGCATATTTAAAATTAAAATTGTAGCAAAAAAAAAAAAAATAGCTTTGAAATAAGAGTAAGATTTTAAAATTAAATAATTTAAACATTTTTAGGTTTAAAAATTTACTTTCCCTAAAAAAGTACAAAATCTTTGCTTCCCTTTTTGGCTTCAAAAAATCCATATATTTTTTTCTAATTCTCTTTCAATTTTTTTTTGGCCATTTCTTTAATTGGTTTTACATTTTTTGTTAATCAAACATCAAATAAATTTTTTCATACAAACATTTAAATTAAGTTTGTAAACTGCCACCATGTAATCATGTTTTTTTTTTTTTTTTTTTTTAAAATTTTTTCATGTCCATTTAAGCCGCTTGTAATAAAACATGTCACTCACTATTCAAGCGTGTTATAAAAATTCCATGAAATTATTTCCTTTTTTTACTTAAAATGTTCTGTGACCGATGAAATTCTTTGGCGAATAATGAAAATAAAAAAATATACTTGATAGAATTCGACAGTTGGACACACTAAACTAAATATTATCTGAAGTTAAATTTTTGGGAAAATACGGTAACCTTATAGCTCGCAAACTAATAATGATACAAAAGAAGTTGAATAGATATCATTATTCATTTAAAAAATAATTGGACAGCTGTCTGGTACTTTTTTGAAAATCAGCCCATTTTGGGAGAAAACGAGTAAAAACTGTATTTTGCTACTTTTTTGGCACCATATGAACCATTTAACATGCAGATAAAATTTATGTCGTATTCTCAACTTATCAAAAAATAAGAAATACAAAATTCGGTACTTTTTAGAAATTTAAACGTTTAAGGGGTAAAAATCGTACCTATTTTAGTTAATTTTTCATAAAACACTTTTTAATATTTATTGAAATATTCATATGAGGATTTTAATATGGGATACTACTACAATT
>MINK01009017.1:19826-50281 GCA_001735545.1 Phormia regina
TTAATAATGAATTTTCAATTACATTAAACTTAGAAACATAAGATTAAGTAAATGTATTCTTATGTACTTAAATATAACATGGTCCTGTATGTAAGAATTCAAGAGGATGGATTTTGTGGGACCTTTTTCTTATTTTATTGGTACTTTTTAGATTTTCTGTAATATTTAACTTAGAAACATGAAATTAAAAAGGCATGGTCCGATGTTGGAAAGAATTCACAAAGGGAGACTTTGTGGTTCTTTTTAGTTTATCTAATGGTACTTTTTTAATTTTCTACAATTATGAACCTAATTTAATTTATTTCCTCTATCATAGATATTTCATCTATCAAATTTTAAAATTTTCAACATATAAGGAGTGCGATCAAAAAAATCTTAACGTTTTACCTCACAGAAAAAATTATTACCGTCTTTTTTACAATTAACCCAGTTGTTTAATTTTGCATCAAAATTTAATAAATATGTTCAAGAATAAAATAAAATAAAACAAAAAAATAATTTTGGTATGATTTTTTTCCAATACACATTTTTATATTCATTCAAACATCAATTTAATTGATTTAATTAATATATTAATTGGGAATTTTTTTCGGTTTTGTATTTTTTTATAATTTTTAGTAATTGATATAATCATTTTGGTGAAAGGTGCAAATTTAAACGAGTTTATAATTGAATTATTTTCATATATATTTGTTTATTTGCTGACTTTTTTCTGTGCTCATAATTTTCTTACAAAGCAATATATATTTTTTTTATAGTTATATTTGAAATATATGTCAGTTATTAGTTTTAAAGACAACTATTTTTTTGAGTTCAATAAAAATTATTGACGAAAAAGATATAGGTGCCATAAATTATTAAAATATTTCAAAACCCCAAACTTTTGTGCTACAAATAAGTGTCCAAAGTATTAAATATCTGCTGTCTTATGAAAATTAAGTATTTTTGATAATTATTAAATCATAATGACCTTCTTGCATACATTTAAATAAAACTTACATATTTCAAACCACATGTTCTTTATATATAAACCCACAGATTTAATGTCATTTCAGCATAACGATTAAACAGAATGGCATTAAAATGAAAGTACTTAAACACTTTGGCGGAAAGTATATTTAAGGCATGTTTGAGTTTTTGAGAAAATTGCATTAAACATGTAATCATTTTCTGAAACCATACTGCATTATTTCTGTGAAATTATATTATATTTTTTATTGTTACAATAATTAATTTTGTTGATAACTTTTGTTAAGACTTTAAAGTGTTATACTTGCAAATTAATTGAAATGTTTAATTTAAAAATATTTTCTCCACAATTTAAAAATGTAATAATGTAAAAAATAGCAGCTATTTTCTTAACTCCCTCCAATAGCTGTTAAATAAAAAAAAGTTATAAATACCTGCTGCCATAGCTACTTATTTAGGAAATTTAATTTTATCATCTTCGATTTCAAATAAAATAAAAATAATAATTTCAACAAGAAAATAAAAGCTCATAGAGAATACCTCTTTAATATATAATCTAACTTGAGACGAGACATACAAATATGTAATTAAATATTTAATTGTTTTTTTTATTTAGAGTTAAATGAGTAAGTAAATTAAAATAATAAATAAACCTTCTCTTTAAGTAGGCGTTTCTTTTATTATACCGTCTTCTATATATTTAAATTACAACATTTTGTCACAACATTTACAAATAAAATGAGGCAATAAATAAATTTCTTTAATTGAGTCTTAACCTTGAATAACTAAAACGAAATAAAATAAAGTTTTTTAAACTACAATTTAATTTTTAATCTTTGACTTTCTTAACAACAATAGATTTTTAGGGATTTTTTTTTTTTTAATTTTTTGTTTGCTTTGTAAATCTTCTTAGAAACAAGTGTTTTTTGTTCAATAAATTAACTTTAATTGTTGAAATAATCCTTTAGTATCCTTGCCATTTTATCATTTCAAATCAATTAAACTTCAATTGTTTTTATTCCCCCAAATAACCAATATTTTATTGAATTGTGCCGTTGGGTATTGAAAAGTCTGAAAAGTTTTAATGGCAAAAAACGGAATTCAACAACATTTACATTGTTCTATAGTAAATTATTGTTTGTAATTTTTTTTTTATCCAACTTTAACATGATAATATTATTTTTTTTACTTCTTATTTTTAGTAGAAAGAAAATATTCAACTTAAATATTTAACATGAATTCGAAATAAAAAGAAAGGAGGTTCAATAAACTTTTTATGTTGTTGCTGTTGTTTTATTTGTTTTGTTATAGTTTATAGATAAGAGTTGGTCACGTGAAAGTAATATATATTGTACGTGACTAAAATAAATATTTTATTATTTTGACCTTGTCATATATTAATTTATCAATTTCATTTAAGGGTATTGATAAATTTAAAATGGATAATTTTGAAATGAGAAGAACAGTGAAGAACGTGGAGACAAGGAATTATAACAGGTAATTATCGTGGAATCTAGTTAAGTGTTTTCTTTAAAATATATCTGATAAAATTCATAATTTTTATAAAAGTTTTTATACTTTTAAATTTCCAAAAATTATTGAAAAAAAATTTTCAATGTATGGATAATAAAATGAAATATACAAATATCTTGAAAAAAAATTGAGAAATTTTTTTCTATTGGTCCGAAAATATAATCAAAACTTAAGATCTGTTATACCATTCTCCAAAGGTACCTATAAGTTTGTCATTTCATTTGTTATAACTACAATTTTCATTGGAGGGCAAAAAGATGTTATATTCTGGATTCATTTAAGAAAGAATAACAACGTGTGTCGGTTGAAATGGCCTTTATGAAGCCCACCGATAACTGACATATAGAATGTATATATCAAGCAATCTGAAATATTTTCGAGAATTATACTATTGAAAATTACCCAGATCAGTTCATAAATGCTTAAAAAAATGGATTGCGGTTTTAAGAAGCCTCCGTATACGCAGAGGGCTCCGTTTTTGGAAAAGGACGTTCAGAAATCTTTTATAAATGTTTGTGCTTAATGAGTGATATATATCGGTCAAAACTCGGTAATTTTGAAACCTTTGTTTAGTTTTAAATTAATAGGCTTTGATTGCTGTGACACAGACCCAATTTCTAATTTTTATTGGAATGAAGCTTTTGGGTAGAATAGGAATTTTTGTTTTTTATTGTTTAAGAATTTTAGTTAATTTCTCAAATTTCAAAGCATAAAATTAATTTATTTAAAGATCTTTGTATGTAAGGTAAACACCCATAATAATATTTTGTCTTATAACGACGGAGTGACGATTTCATTGAAAAAATAAATAAATAAATAAATAAATAAATAAATAAATAAATAAATAAATAAATAAATAAATAAATAAATAAATAAATAAATTTTTAAAGGACGTTCCCAAAATCTCAATCCCATAAGATTTTAGGCATGTTCAAGCAAAATACAGGGAGTTTTTGTATTTTTTTTCCGTTTTAAGACAAATCTATTTATATTATGTAAAAGTTGTGAAAGGATAATTTTGTCCCCATATAAAAGTCCCACGGAATATAGTTGCAATATTCAAAAATGCCTTAAAAATAAAATTATTTTAATGAAATTTTCTGAAAAGAAGTTTTGTTACTCAAAGAAAAATCAATTACATGCGTGTTGGAAACGATACCATTCAGATTCAATAGTGAATCTGTACCGTATGTATTCGAGTTCAATACAGTGTGTTTAAATCATTAACGAAAATTGGTACTAATTGACTTCAAGTTGTCACCATTTCTATTTTACATATTAATAATTTGTAAACGCACGTTATCAAAAAGTCGATACCACAATTATCAATTTGACTCCAAAAATTATGGGTTTTTGAATCGATTTTTTTCTTTAAGTGTATAAGTAACAATCTTAGTACCAAAAGAATATCAATCCACAACTGATAAAGCTCTCATTTGAAATCCTCTTTGGAAAATCACTTTAATGTGCATATATTATTATATAAGATTTAATAAAGCTCAGTCCATAATTTACCATAACTCCCAACAAAGGCCCACATCGGAAATTGCCCAAAGGCGCATTAATGTCGACAAATATTACTATTAAGTAATATTTTGTATTTTTTATTTTACACTTAGTAAAAGTTGGAATCCACAATTGGCCACGGTCTTAATTTATGATCTCTTCCCAAATTATGATGCATATATATGATGGTGTAGGGTAACCTATGATCAGACTTGATCCTTAAATCTAGTTTAATTATATTTTTACGATATAGTAGAGTTGTAAAATCTATTATCTAATTTTTTCGCTTTTATTTTATGGTCACGCTATCAAGTGACAAGTACTTATCACTTACCCACATCTACTTGAAAACTCTTAAATGTGGTAGGTAAGTAAATCGTGTTTACACCTACAAGAAATTTCACAAAACATTGCCACAAAAAAAAAGAGAGAAAATAAAAACAATAACAACACCTACTTAGACAGAAAACCCATACATACAAATGTAAATATTATAAACGGCTTTAATACTAATATATATTTTTATAAGACTGTAAATGTATCCGTACAAATATACATGAATGTATGTAGGTACTTATGCGTCTACGTTTTATTAGATTATGACCCAATTCTGTCAGAAAAAGTAAAAATTGTTTTGATATTATCAGACATGAAGGAAAAAATATTTATAATAGACATATGAATACATGGTTAAATGAATATAGCGATGAATATGTGTTTATAACGATAATGCTATATAGTTACCTACATATACATATGTACATCCATCTATATGTATATTTATATTCTGTATTTAGGTATGTATTTTAATATCAGAAGGTACTTGTGGTTTTATGTTTACAAGTATTTATATATTTTATTTTCAACAATTACTATTTATTTGCAAGACATGACACGCATTTTTACAATTTTATTCCTATAACCAAAGCGTCTTTATAATAAATAAAAAAAAAAAAACTCACATAACACCATATTGAACACGATTGTTCATTGAAAGTTGGGTAACAAAATTTAAACTAACATATAGTTTTAAACTGAACTGAACAACAAACAAACAGACATTTAACGAAGCGTGTAAATCAAAATATTTTACCACCCATTAACCACTAAATAAAAGAGTTTAAAAGTATGGTGGAAAAAAGTTTTCAAATGAAATTAAATAGTTTCAAATTTTAGTATCGAAAATAGCATTAAATTCTTTACATACACTATATTTTGAGTCGATTAAAATGAAATAAATATATAAGTTAAATTTGATTTAGATAAACTCCTAAAAGTTGTGCTACATAAAATAATTTTATTTTTTTATCGTTGTGTGTAATCGAAATTTTGCAATATTTTAAGTCAATGTGGTATTAAGAAATTAATATTTCATAATCAATTTTAATAGGAAATTTTATTTGTTATCCTGTTGAATATATATATTTATGTTTATGTGTTTAAACGGAAAATGTAATATAATTTTGAGAATTTAAATAAAAATTGTTTTAAATTAACGATCCTTAAATATTTTTTTTTTTTTTGATATTTTTCTATTTTCCGTGAAATTTAAATCATAATCATATTATTAGAAAAAATATCTTTTTATAAAATTTCCAATTAAAATTAGTATTTTAAAATACAAAAATCTCGCCAAAAAAGAAAATGAAAAGAAAAAAGCCAAAATAAAAAGTATGAAATGAAGCCACTAAGATCGCAGGGTGTTTAGCTCTTGTTTGTTTTTTAAATAACAACAAAAAACTTTATATAAAATAAATATTTTTCCTGCTTTAAACAAACAGACAGACGGATGGACAAAGCTAGATTGACTCAGAATTAACCAGAACCCAGAAAATATATACTTTATAGAGTCTTAAATAATTTTTTCGACATGTTAGATACGCAATGATAAAAAATATATGGTGGGTATAAAAATCGCTAAGAAGAAAAAAATTATTGAAACAAAATAAAAAAAAAACAACAACAAAAGAGAAACAATGCCATAGACAAAAATGAAGATAGAAATAAAATTCGAATGAAGACAAAACGAAAAATCACAAAAGTAAAAAATTTACAAAAAAAAAAAAAACCCAAAATATAAAAATGTTAAACTAAGAAAATTGCAAAAAAAAAAAAAAAATTAAAATTAGAAAATATTGTCAAAATTAACAAAAAATCGCTAAGGCGAAAAATTTTTTCAAAATTAAAAGTCACAACATTTAAAAAAATAAGAAAGAAGAAAACACAAAACCCGAAAATTTAAAAATGAAAAAATATCCTCAAAAATAAAAAACGCTAAGACGAAAAAAAAAAAAAAAATTAAAACTAAAAATCACAATATTTAAATGCTATAAAGAGTAAAACACTAAAATGAAGAATAAGATGGAATTCACCCTAATAAAGAACGAAAAATTTACCATGTGTGAATATCACTACAATTAAAGGAAAACAAAACCCAAAACGGAAAAAATCGCTAAATTAAAATAAAAAATGATGATCACCAAAATAAAGAAGCGTTTTCTTAAATTCAAAAAACGTTAAAATGAAACAATTATGAAAATAAAATAAAAAAAAACGTCAGAACGGAAACAAAGTCCGTCAAGAAATAACCAAAATTAAGAATAAATCGCCAGAGTAAAAAAATTGCAATAATTAAAAAAATGTCAAAATGAAAATAGAGCAAAAAAAAAAAAAAGTGGAAAATGCAAAATTAATAAACAAATAAGTAAATAATAAAAAAATACCAAAGTAAAAAAATTGTTATAAAAATAAATAAATAAAAAAAAAAAAACGCTAGAATGAAAAAATAGCAAAGAAAAAATCTGGAAAAAACAAGTATGCCCAAATACACAAGTATGAACAAGAAAACAAATGTCAAAAAAAAAAAAAAAATCGGTTAAGTGTATTGGTAGGCACCCATAGCACTCAGGGATAGAATGCATTCGCCCATTTGACATACATAACATGAAATAGTCGACTGATGAATTTCAACAGAACTTGCACTTGTAACATAAAAGTACCACGTGCCAAATTTCTTTGAATTATCTTCAAAATTGCGATCTTTGCATAAGGTTTGCAATAATAGGGAGCCGTACCATAGTGCTTTGATTCCATACAACGATTGGACAAAAATTGAAGAAGTTGTTGTATCAAAGTGAAAATTGATAATATGTATAAATACGAAGTTTTGAAATATTGGCGCAAAGACACGAGCACCTTCCATTTATCTTGAAAGTAAAAACCAATTTTACTGCGTGAATACAAGTCAGAATTTCACCAAATTTTGTGATCGATTATTTATGAATCTGCCAATTTTTATCGGTTCAAGAACACCCCTACCTCCCATATATCCTGAAATGAAGAGAACAGTTTAGAAAAAGGCGGAGCAGGAAGAATCCTACCTCACATATAATTTGAAATATGAAATAGATTAGACAATATTCTATTAACATCTACCTCTCCCAAGCTCTTTCATTTTTAAATATTATTTAAATTTTTTGCATCTACATTTTATGTCCAGTAAATTATTAATTTGTCTAATTTCTCAGGATTTCTGATCCAAAATTTTTAGTATATTTTAGTTTTCAATATTGTTTTAAATTTTGAACCAATGTCGATTTAACAACGTGAAATACTTAAACATAGAGAAATATTTACTTTTGCGTAAAAAAGGACATTTTTTTCAGTTGTGACAAAAAATAAGAAATAAAAAAAAAACGAACTCATAAGTAGGATTTTCAACGTAATATATTGGATCCAAAAATATATTTGTCTATTTTTTAGTTATTTTTTAAATTTCGAAGTAACTTTTATATATTTTTTATTTTAATTTAGCAAAATAAATTACCTCAACATTGAGAACTCTTTCAAATTGAAGTAAAAACAAAAAATCCGACACATTTTCAATTTAACTTTTTTTAATTTTAATCTGTTAAATTATTATAAAAACTTGCAAAAATCGATTAACAATTATTTGTAATTTGTTTATATCCTTTAGCAAATTTAATAAATTTTTAGGTTTTAAGTAAAAAAAAAAAAACGTTTTAATTTGATTGGAACAATATACATTCAAAGCATTATATTTTAAAAATAATAACATTTTTAATTTAAAAATATTCTGAGGTATTGAGAAAATTAAATTTCGACATATTTCATCAAAAACTGACTTTTTGACGATTTTTTTCTAAAACACTTACAAACCAGCTTTTTGGTTTATTAATATTTGCTTAATATTCTCTGCATTTAGTGCCCTCTGTTAGCCACAATGATAACATTTTCCAAACAAATATTTTGAAATTATATAATTCATGTTGTTACCTTTCTAAAAATGTATATTTTAATACAATTTCCAAAATGTTTTTATTTTAATTTTTGTCTATGGAACAAAGCACTGTGCGTCCAGCCATACAGATAGACAGACGGACGAACATCTGTAAATCGATTTAAAAAGTAAGTCTAAGTTGAAAGGTATACTTTAAGGTGGTTTAATTTGTTCTATGCATTACAAAATATCAGCTTAAAGGCATAATAGCATTGGATTTTGGTGAAAATAATGCTTATCAAAGTAAGTTTTATTTAAACCAGACTTGTGAGTTTCAATATTATAAAGGTAGCGGAACATTCCAGTCAACATAAATACATTTATTTTCTTATTACTGTAAAAAGCTATGCTGCACAGTCTTAAGCAAAGTTAAATATATGTTAAGATAACATAAATACTCATTTTGCAGTAAAATTTTTATAATAAAATCGATAAGTGAAAATATGTGTAAAAGAAGAAATTAAATCTTTGTTAAGATGTTGAAAATAAAAACCATTTAATGGCATATCAACGAAGCTAATAAAACTTCATTGTATTATATATTATATATGTATATCATAAACAAAAACCTATTTAATTTAATGAAATTTTAATAGAAATCATAAATTTAATGTAGAAGAACGAATAAATTGTAAAAAATATTTTATCTATATAATTTTCATGTTCTTTAAAATTTTACATACATAGGATTTTTAGTATAATATAGAGTTGATAAAATAATAATAAAAAATTATTGCATACTTTAAGGATGAGGGTGTAATTTTTTTCTTTTCTTTTGGTAACATGTTAATAAAAACGTGTCGTAAACAAGTTTAAGTCAATTTTGGTTTATAGTTGTTATTCATAGTATTAAAGTGAGTTGAACTCATATATGATTGGGGTTTTATTTAACAAATATTTTTTGATGAACTGTAAAAACAGCGAACAAAGTTTGTTCTGCATGAATGATGATTATTAAACCAAATTATATTCATTTTATTTCTATAGATTTTTATTGTAGTAATAAACTGCATTTGCCATATGTATTTATTTAAATTTCAGTCAAAAACTTTTTTTGTGCTAACAAAAAAAATATATATATTCTTCATACGCTAACTATGATAAACAAACAAAATTTAGAATTTGGATTTTTTCGATAATTTAATTAAAATTTTGTTTTTATTTAAACAAAAAATAAAATAAAAAAATGAAGGCAATGAAACTAGATTGATTCCATATCAAAACGGACAAAAAAAGACAGATTTAATATCTGCGATTGCAGTGATATTCGCTATAGATATTAGATATTGCAAATGTTATTCAAATCACAATTTTTCAGAGCAAGGAATCCTCCCGGTCGAAAAATATAACATTTCAATCAAAAAGTGGTTGAATTTTTACCAACAGTAATTGCACTTTAGGGCTCATTACTTTTAAAATATATATTGTATAATTATCATTTTTATTTCATTTAATAGAAAAATACATTGAATTTAAAATAACAAGTAAAACATTCATTTACTTTGAAAGTTCAAAGGTCAAAATTTATAATTTAAAGATTAAATCTTAATATCTTGAAAAACGGTATTTTAAAATTCTTTAAAAAAATACATATATTAATAATAAAACTCTTTTTTATATTTGTGGAAAATTTCCAGTTGGAACCTTAATTGCTTTAGGAGTTATGGAGCAAAATATTGAAAAACACATTTTTTATACACTGCCGGTCAAAATTATACGTCTTAATGGATTTTCTTAAAAAAGATATATTTTATGAAAAATATGAATCTAAGGGGTCCAATAGCTATAGATATTATTACTTTTAGTATTTGAGAAGAAAGGAATGCCAATTATGTATCACATAAAACTGCTAAGGAATTGAAGATTTCAACTTCATTTAAAAGATTTTCTTTCCGTTGAGTTGTGGAAAAATCCTACATAAGCTTTTGAAAAAAAATATTTTTTTACATTTTTGCACACTATTTTAATTTATTCCATGAACATTCTAGTTTGACCAGGACCCTATGCACATCGCAGGCGTAGTAAATCATTGAATTTGAGTCAAAATTTTACCACTTCGAAATGGCTAGCATACACTCTTGACCTTAAGCTAATGTGTGGAAATTGCTGTCAAGTAATGTTTATGAGTCGGACAGATAATACGAGAACAAAATAACGTTATCTGAAAAGATTGGAAAAGTTGGAGATTTGTTAGAAAATAAGCGTTTTTATTTATAATAAAAAATTATAGGAAAAAAGAATAGTCGGTCAAGCCCGAGCATATAGACCTATACTTGTAAAAAATAAAAATAATACAGAATATTACATCAATACTAAAATTCACATGTATTTAATCACTTTTTGGGATTATGAGAGCTATTGTCAATTATGGACCGATCTTCTTGAAATTAGGCACACGGATTTATACTTACACAACATTTCTTAAAATATTTAATATTTATTAATTTTTAAGGTAATTTTTAGTGTTAAAACTCTATTCTGGAAGAACATTTGTATTTGCCGAACATGAGCAAAATCAATAAGCTTCGTCCTTGTGCAAAAAAGTCATATGTACTCAATTTCTTTAAATTATCTCTAAAGTTTGCGAGAGCCATGGGGTAGCCAGCTTTACATGGGTAGCCAGCCAGCCAACCAGACACACGGACATGGTTAAATCAACTCAGAATGTGATTCTGTGGCGATCGGTATATTTTAAGGCTGAGGTAGGAAGATTTTGTCTCTGCGTTATAAAAACATCAAATTTTATGTATTTTGTTACATAAATTCTGAACTAATGGAGGGACCAACATGAAATTTTTTACATGCATGAAGTATAGTTGTATTAATATTATATATATTTTTTAGCATTTTAAAAATATCGTTTTCGGTGATATAATGGTTTATGTCTTGTAGGTATTTTTTTGACCTTTGAGCTTTCGATCTAACTCACTAAGTATTATTTTTTAGGTAATGCCCTTGTTTTTAGAACAACATTAAAATCAGCTATTTATTTTCTACAGCTTTTCTATTAGTATGGATTTTTTTGTCTAAAGCTCTTAAACTAAATGAGGTTCCATTTTGAAATTTTATATCCATAGACTTTTAAAAATAGCAGTTTTCGAGTTATAATAGCTTAAATTTCTTTTTTTTTAGTTTAAATTTGACCCTTAAATTTTTGAACGTTATAACGTTATACTTAACGTTAACGTTCATAACGTTATACTTAATATGAAGCAACAACTTGAGATCCACCAAGCATATTTAAGAAGATATTTAAAGTTAAATAGGTATTCATTTGTAGTTTTTACATTTTTTTAAACCACCAAATTTACGCAGCGAAAGGTTATATGGCTCTGAAATTTTATGTAATCGGAAAGACTTTCAATAGTCAATGCTTGTGATGAATTTTATTGAAATCGAAGATGTTAAATCAGGTTGGTGTCCGTTTTGACATGGAATCACTTACTATTAAGGATATTAGAATTATAATCAATAACTTTTATTTGCTTCTAAGTTCTTTTAAAAATTTTAAACTAATAACTTTTGGAAAACTTTTATTTCTTTAATATTTATTATTAAGAATTCTTCCTTGAAAATATTTCCATTTTAAAATATATTAAGTCATTGTTCAAAAATTTATAACCCAAAAGTACACATATGTTTGTAAAAGTTTAGAAGCTTTTAAATTTACTACAATTACACCTGTAACCAAGCAAAAAGATTATAAAACATAAAATAACTTTACAAAACAAACAAAAAAAAAAAAAAAAAAAAATCAAAAAAAAAAAAAAAAAAAAAAAAAAAAAACTTGAAATAAATTTATTTACTAAAAACCTCAATAGTATTTCATAATCAAGTTACATTTGTGTTATTTTGCTGTAAAGAAAAAACCCACACAAAATGAAAGGAATATTCGAAAAAATAGAACACAATCCGTAACAAAAAATCATTTATCATTTCCCAGTCTTTTGTTTTATTTCCTTTTACTTTTAACATCATATGAACATTTTAACAAGGACTACCTACCTACAACTATGATTAACAATTTTGAGAATGGCAGGCAAGAAACAAGCAACCAAAACAAACAACCAACTACAAATACAAATTAAGAAATTAATTATTCATAATATTGTAAAGCGAAGAAGAAAAAAATTAAAAAAAAAACGAAATAAAGTTTAAAGGAAATGAAAGGATTTTAACAATTCATTCGTTTATCTCTTTTGAAATGCACATTGAGTTCAATGATATTGTAATTTTTTTTTTGGAGATTTATACTCCAGTAAAAATGTTGTTATAGCAAGGCCGTAATGAAATAATTCTTTAAAATGGACAATGAATGAAAAACACATACATATGTAAGTATACCAGAGAATATATAAAATAGTGAGGTCGCTTTAGTCAAAGGAGTTATGGGGTCTGAAAACTGCTTATATCACTGAAATTTAAGAAAATTATATGTGTAGCGTGTTTCTAACAATATTACAACATCAACATATTAAGATATTGTAAATATTGCAGTAGTAACAATGCACAATGGGCCAGAATCGAAATTTTTGGAAATAAATCTGTAAATTCTGATCGGCTGGTTGGATTTTCATGAAATTAAATTTTAAGGTGGCGTAGTTTCGGTTCTATTATCTTATCTTATTACGAAATAAATTAAAGTGTTGCTCAATGTAATGTTCATAATAGAGTTGATCCAGGATGGTTCAGCTCTAAACAGACAGGATTTGTCTACTAATGTCCATGGACTACAGAGAAAACATTCCGTGGTCTCCTTTTCTTCCTCGTCTTTACAACTTATGCAAAAATCATTGTAGGGCCAGTGACAAATAATATTACTTAGATGGATCCTTGGCAGTTTCAACAACTGAATCGTTCGCTGCTCTTTCATCACGGGCCAGATTTTCCTGGACTCTACACTAGCTGGTTCCCTGGTTCATTTTTCCATAGCTTCAAGATGAAATTTTTGTGATATTTGCTTCTTACCTATTGTTAAAGGAGCGCCTATATCATCGTTGTAACCATATTGGTTCAAATTGGCTGATGAACCATATGTGAAGATTTGAATAACCTACTCGGTTATGTTGTGACTATTATCGTAGTATGTTCTTTCCGGTATGGATACCATGAACCTGAGATCAAAAAACGGTGTTGGTATTACGCAATCAATCCTAAGGTGTCGTTACAAATCACCCAAAATGTTTGCATAACCATATCATTGGTGTTTCCATGCTTTAGTTGCACAAAGTCTTAACGCCGAATGTGCACCAATTTTCTTGGCTTTGATATCAGGTGGTAGCCAGTTTATTATAGTGAAAAATGCCTTAGATGGAGTAGTTCTAAGTGCACCTTTTATCATGATCGACATCATTCTCATTAAAAAATCGAACTTTTAATAATATATTGAGTATTCCTAAACAACATACCGTTTATCGATTCGTGCTTTGGAATTTGACAAAATATAGTCAAAACTTTCATGAGGGGGTGTACCTTAACCATTTGAGATATTGGGCTCAATGATTTATTTTATTGAATTTTATTTTATAGAAAAAAAGAGCGTAGGTAATTTTCCGGCAAATGCAAATGTCGTCATTTTTGGAGTTTTTAAGTTCAAAATCGTTTATAGTGCTTTAAAATTCAAATCGGAGGAGAACAAAAATTGCAAACGAATAAAAATGTTTATGTTAATGTCAGAGGTACCTAACATTGAGCCCCCTTAGCTCCATCCCTGAGAGGGTTGTTTTATCGCCTTTTCCAACTTAACATTTTACACTCCTTTGCTATACCTATAACAAATTTCATGCAAATCCAATCATCCCATCAGAAGTTACAGTTTTATTTCTCAAAAATTTCGATTATGCACCACAGTGTATAGGAAAATATTAAAATCAATAACTTTTATAAAACAGAAACTTTAAAGTTTAATAAGTCAAAGAAAATAATAAATCCAAATTAACATTGCCACTCGGAAGATTTATTTCCAAAAATCTTCGATACTGCCTGTATCGAACATGTTATAGTTTATTTTTTATTCTAGTCCATAGTTTTCACTGTACATTTCCTTAATACGAATTTTGTTATAAGTACCCCTTCGACGAATATTATTTAAGGAAATACAAGTTCGGTCTTTATCTTTTAAAACATTCATTCCTATTTTTAATTACTGACTTATGCAATAATAACCACAACATTTTTATTGGTGCTTACTTTAGTAGCATGACATTTATCATGTCATCGTATGAGTAATATTTAATACCCGTATTGCTCATACGTTATTTATGTTATTTATATTTTTAATGAAAGGAATCGTTTTTTCGTTAAGTTTCAGTATTGTTGCAAAACGAATTCAATACAATTTTATATGAATAATTAATATTGAATATTTGGATAATAAATATTTGGCTTGTTTGTGTTGAGCTGTCCACTGATTCTGATGATTTATTTCATTTAAAATGAAATAAAGTAAAATAAAATAAATTAAAATAAAAGGGTGAAATTGGTAAGAAGATGTGGCCTAAAATAGTTAATTTGTCTTTAGTATAATTAGATATGTGTAATGTAGTTTCCAATAATACATCGATCTGTAACCTCCTAAAAAACATAAAAAACAAACACAAACACTCTTATGTGGAACTCGCAGCACTTTTTCGACATTGTATTGATGGTACAACATAAGTAGGAAATATATCTCTATCTTCATATAAAACAACATTTAATCGAAGTTAAATTGCCTTTCACTTAAAAATCTGGAATGTTCAAAACCTTTTACTAGATTTAATATTAAATAAATTGAATATTTAATATTAAAAAAACACAATTTCAAATTTTTAAATAACAAACCTATTTATTGTTTTATCGCTTTTTTTTATCCATAAAATCATTATTTTGCTTTAATTTCATGGTGATTTTCCTTAATTTCCATTTTCTATTTATCCCTCATAAACGCCAACATAAATACCTGCATATTTTGTTGTTGTTTTTTTATTTAGATTTATTCTTGGTTTGAAACTCAAAATTATCTGTCAATTTAATTTCACACATTTATACATAGACAAAACCTATACTAATTTTTATGTTTATTAGGGTTGCCACGTTTGTATGAAGAAAAATAAAATAATAGATTCAAAAGAAAATAGGTCCCATTTTTTAGAGTTTTTCGGATTTTTTCATATTTCTGCCTAGAAATCATATCAGTCAATTTGGTAACACAAGGAAGGTCTTTAGGGCACGCATTTCATAACATAACAAAAATTTAGGATGTGATCCAAAGAAACACAAAAGTATTAAAATTGTCTCAAAAAAAAAAAAAAAAAAAAAAAAAAAAAAAATAGAAATTCGATTTTTTTTTTTACATATAAATATTAAAAACAATAGGACAAAATAATATAATATAATATATTCCTCTTGATATTATACTGAAATGAGACTTTTTAAAAAGATAATTTCTATCATTTACAAATATTAAGATAAGACAAGGATTAGTATGAATTTAGCATCAAAATACGCGTATTTTTCTAGGCTTTTTATTGATATATAATACTTTATACTTTTCAATAAATTAACTTTAAGTTAAATATTCAAAAATTTTATACAAACAGATACCGAGTTTGTATTTTGTGATTTACATTAAAAAATTACTCTCTGAGTGTAAGAAATAGTAAACAACTCACTTGAAAAACGAACTTGATTGTTCGTTTCCGCAGTGAGAAGAAGAGGATAATGTTAAGAAATGGGATACAACAAATCATTCAGAATCGGAGCTAAGAGTGCATAAACAAATTTTAATCGCTTGCAAAATTTTTTTAATTTTTACACTTTTAAAGTGGCGTATTTTCGGTTCTGTAAAAGATATTAATTTAATTTTTTTTCTATATAACGAAGAATTATGTCGGATAGATGGGGAAAATAGAGAAAATATTTTTTCTTATTTTTTAAATTTCGGCAAAAAGTTTGTAAAAAAAAAATATTTTTTGGAGACACTATAAATGTTTTATTTGTAACAAAATCTTTGTAAGTAAAGATATTTTAACAAAATTTGCCATGTAATATGAAAAAGCTTTAAGATATTTGTAACAGTAATTCCACAATTCCCCAAAAAAAATGGTGAAAATCCCAAAAATAGATTTTTTTAACATTTTCGGCTATAGAAGCTACATTTTTCTGAAATCCCGTAGATTTGGATTTAAAACTTTTAACAACATATTGAAGATTTTTAAAATAAATTCCGCTTGTTGATTCATGATTTAGTGTTTGAGAAAATATTGTCTAAACTCAAAACTTTCATATAAAATCGGTGGAATTCGGGAGGGCGTGTATCTTGACCAGTTGAGTTACTGGGCTTATTTTTAAAATTATAGTCATCTTTGTGAAGTTACATTTCAGAAAAGTACAAAATTTGTATATGTTGCTAAAGAAAGTTTTATTTTATAGAAAAAAGAGTGTAGATACTTTTTCGGCTAAAAAAAAGTCGTTTTTTGCAATTTTCAAATTCAAAATCATTTATTTTTTGACTCGGCTTTATTTTTTTTTTATGTTAGCGGTACCCTACTTTGAACCCCCTTAGCTCCGTCTCTGAGGAGTTTGTTGTACTCCCCTTCCAACTTAACATTGTAATCTTTTATGCTACTCTTGAACCAAATTTTATGTTGATCAGAAGTTATAGATTTATTTCCAAAAAAGAAATAAATTTATAATAATATCAGTATTATATATCAATAAAAAGCTTAAAAAGTACGCGTATTGTGATGCTAAATTCATACAAATCCTTCTTATATAGAGACATTTGTATATGATTGAAATTATGTTTTGAAAAATTATTATAAAATACAAACATGTTTTTAAAATTTAGAGAAACGATATCTTAGAATAAATTAAATTTTCATTTGATTTGAAACATCGACACTTTTTATTTTGGGCCCACCCTAATGTTTATGTGTGTGTGTGTAGGTTTTTGTAGGCTGACATAAATTCTCTTAAGGATTTCGTTTTATCTATTACAATCTACCTCCTATTCGCTTAATTTCTGTTGTGATTGTAGACACAGTTGTAGTTGTTGTTATTGTGGTGCTTAGAAGACATTAAGGACACTAATGTGCTGATTTCATGTTTATTTTGTATTAAAAGTTTTTTTTTTTTTTTTGTTCTTTATGACAAACCAGGCATGAATTAAAATAAAGAGAAAAAATACAAATAATAGATGATAATTTTTGTAGCAGAAATAATAGAAATAAAAAAAGATAAGTAAGTAAATTACCTTTTTTGATTGACCTATAATCAATAAAACATCAATCAAATGATATAAAAAGTTTTTTAATTTTTCTCTTTAAAAAAAAATTAAGGTAGGTTATGGTCGGGTTTTAAGTGAAAATAAATTATAGGTGTTGCAATAAATATTCCATTAACACAATATTTAGATAAAAATAATTAATTAGAAGTTATTTAAAGTAATTTAATTTAAATTAATTTTTATTAATCTGAAATAAATTTAAATATATTTTTTATATACCTTATAGTATTATGTAGCATAACATTTAAACTTGTTAGGCCGCTTGTAATTTTTTTTTTGAACAAAAATTCATCACTTAATGCATTAACAAAGTGACAAATAGACGAATTACAAAATATCAATCAATTTGATGTAAATTGAATTCAAAATAAAGCTGGCGTTGATTAGTTAATGACATTTGTGTATTGAATGTGAACTACAATACACTTTTGAGTTTAATACAATATTCTAGTCTTGGAAAGGGTATTATAACCTTTGAGCTCATATTATGTTTTAAAACTTAAACCTAGAGAAAAGATGAAAAAATTTAAACTTAAATCCATTGCTAATATTTTCCTTTAAGAAAATCCGCGTAAATGATTAGGTAGATTGAGATCAAAAGCAATTTACTTTTGTAAAACTTTTCAAATATACGATAAATATTTAATTTCTCACATTTATTACTTTTGTTTTGCAAACAATTATATAAATTTCTTAAAACATGTCTTTAGACATAGTACACTGGTAGACAAAATTAGAGGACTAAATGAAATTTTACATACTAAACTTGAATCTGTTTTTAATTTGTTTCCATTAGGTCGAGATGTTTTTTATGGGTGTATCTAAAATTGCATTCTTGTTGCAATTTATTACTAGTGCATATATTACCATACTAGAGAAGGTTAAGCTCGATTTATGTAAATAATACTTCAAAATATTTGGAATAAAATTGGCTTTTGAATTTGAATCCGCTCAATGGTTTAAAAGATATTTCGAAATAAATGTGCGAAAAAAGGTTTTGCATTTTAAATTGTAGTTTTCTTATTTTACTGAAAATTGTTTCTAAAGGTGAAAACATCAAAAATGTTTCATTTTAGCATTTTATCTCCAAACACAAATCATAAAAAGTGATTCTTAATTGCCTTCACAGTTAAGTTAGGATACCCATGCATACTAATAAAAAAAAAAAATAAAAAAATAAGTAGATTAGATGGAATTTAATGCGCTAATAAAAAATTAGCTTTTACAATTTTTCTATCACTACTAATTTTTTTAAGGGCATGACTACTATGACCCCGCCTTTATGCAGTCACATTTGTATAACTCGAGAACAGAATGTCCTATGACTTAACTTGTCTTTGAGATGAATTTATATAATTTTTTGTCCAGTTAATATTTCCATAGTTATTAGATAATAAGTAGTGAAAAATATTGATTATTTTTAAGAAAAATGGTGAAAATTTTGGTCCATAACTCTGAAAGACTTGAACAAATAAAAAATATTGTTTTGCACACCTTAAACACAAGTTTCTTATGCAAATGTTGGTGTATCATTTATCAAATTACAGTAAACAGTTATGCTCTCAATTTGAATAAGGTTATGATCAAGGTACGGAAAAATTCGGATTACGAATTTAATTAAAAATTTTTCTAAAATTTACGAATTTAATTTAAAATTTTTATTCCTATTTTTTTTTTTTTTTTTAATTTGAGTTACGAAAATAATATTTAAAATAATATTATTTGAATTTGAATACTTTTTAGCGGTATACTCTGTCGAATAGATAAGAAGCCTAATTCAAAACTCCAAAGATGTTTGTTATTCAAAATTTCTAAGTGTTTATGTATGTAAGTATATGAATTGATTTTTTCAAAATAATAATAATAATAATAAATATCATGCAGTTATCATAAACACAGAAGCGCATGTACAAATGTCTTAAATATCCACACATCTTTCATTCAACATAAGTCGACACATAAACATATACCGTTGTTCACGACTTTAATTCGATTAATTCGTTTCGGGTTAATTGCTGAATAATATTTTTATTTTCAAAAATAAAATTTGTGATCTTCGAAAAAATTAAAGAATTATATTTTGTAAACAAAAAAGAAATAAAATTTGTTCTAAAAATTAGTATTAAATTCAGTGATAAAAATGATGTTCCGAACGAATCAAAAAAATGAGCGTTCTTCCAACTCTGGTAATGATACTTGTCGAGCCCATAGAAAAATTAGTACATGAGAGAAAAAAAGTGAATGCAGATTCCTGTTTAACTCGTCAAAATCCACCTCGTTCACCTATTTTTTATTATTTAAAAAATAAATAAATAAAAGTAAATAAAATAACAAATTTGTCCACCACTGTTATCTACATGGGTATTTTTACTTAACTGTGAACTAAATCGATATTTCTGCATCAATTTTGAAGATACATACCATTATTTATTTGCAGTATTATAAGCTTTAAATTAAAGATGATAAAATTAAACATTTTTTATGTTTTCATTTATTAAAATAAAATTTTATTAACAAAAAGGTAACAAATTTTGCATTAAAAAGATTTTATTGGACACTTATTTTAAAATAACTTCAAAACTATTAAGCACATTAAAAAAGTTAAAAAAATTAGAAAGATTTGAAGATATTTTGAATACGCATCTTTCGGTGCACCACTTATGTCAATCGTACACACCATTCTTGAGTTATGAGAAAATACACTAGAGTAATGGCCTGACTATGGGCGAGATATTAGAAACGCCTATAAAAAGAGATTAAAAAAATGTAAAGCAAATTTGTATTAAGCACATAAATATGCGTCAAATTCAATTAACCGTCTTTGGTGGAGGATTTTTTTGTCGACCAGTAGTATTATTAGTATCTGTGTTATGTATATATTTCCATTTTTTTGGTATTGCAAAACTTATGTAAAATTAGTTGTAAACAATTTTTGCAGAAAAATATTTCTTCCTACACAATAATTTATTCTTTTATGTCTAGAAAATTTTAGATTGTACATTTTTCTGCGAGATTAAACAAGTTTTATTTAAATATGTAAATTGTTTTAAGGTAAATTCAATTTTGCTTATTTATTTGCAAACAATTTTATTTATTATAATCTGAGAGCATGTAATGTAATTTCTTTTGTAGTGAAAACTTAGAGTAAATAATTGTATTCTATTTTAGTTGTTTTTTTTTAATTGCAATAAGATCTGGTCGAATTGTTAATAACTTAAACAAAGTTTGAATAATGTAAAACAACGTTATGCATAAGAGTTGAAGTAGGATACCAAAAAGGTCCTTTATTGTGGATTATGGTTAAGATTTCATACTACAGATGATACTGAAAATCTGTTTATATATTTTAAAAGTAATGTAATTGGGTTAAAAATAAAGAACAGCATTATTAATATATAATAAAAAGCAATTTTTTTGAAGACTTGAAATTTTTTTGACATAATGATAATATCTGTCCATCCGTCTTTACATTGAGGTTAAATAGGTAGAAAATGTTGCTTAATTCAGAGGAAGATGTTATATTTACTTTAATGATCGCAGTATACACTTTAATGAATACAGTATACTTTTTAATTTATTATTAGGTCAACATTTTTTTTAGAATTTTAATTTTAAAATGTAAAATTTAAATTGAATTCGAATTTTAACAGGTCCATACAATAAAACAAAATTCTGTCTACTTTTATTCGATACAAGATTATTTAAAATTAAATTAATCACATTTGTTAACATATTTGCACTATAGTAAATTTTATATTACATTCTATATTATCACTTTCACTTTCTTTTTAATATTTAATAAACATATTTAATTCTTTGTGTTGCAAAAAATGTTACTAAACCTAATTGTTCACCTAAAATAGTGTAGCTCTCTTTGAATAAGAAAATTTTTTTGCCAACAAACTGTTCAAGACACTTTATTCTCGTGTACTAATTATATTTGTTATAAAATTAATTTTAAATATTTAAATACAGATGGGAATATTTGTCTGTATCCTAAATAAATTATAAACTGTTTCAGTTGAGAGGAATTTTCTAAGCAATAAAATACGTAGCATATTTAGGAAAAGTTTCATATTCTATGTTGTTATAAGGCAAACAAATTTCATATAAATAAATAATAAAATGGATTAATTTAGTAAAAGTATATATAATCTCTTTGAATTGAACAAAAATCACAAAAAATCCAAATTCACCAAAACTAAAGCTGGACAAAAATCGCGAAATTGAAAAAAAAACGTTACAAAAAAAATCGCCTAAACTGGAAAATTAGCTACAAAGTAAATTAATTTCCTTAGTGGCAAAAATATAAAAAATACATCATCAAAATTATTTGGGGTTAGAAAACTTCATTGACTTAATTGAAATCGAATTATTTCAGAATTATTTCAATTACTCAAAATTTTATTTGCCTCCTCAAAATTATGAATAATAAAATCGTCTATACTCCAAAAGAACTAAATTAAATAATATGATATCGGGTAAAATTAATAATAATAATTAAAAATAACAACCCTTAAAAATGCTTAAAATAAATAAATTGACAAATAAAAAAGAAAAAATTAACCGCATAAACGAAAAAACCGCCCAATTAAAAAAAAAAAACATTTAAGAAAAAAATCATCTTAAAGAAGGATACATTTCTTAATTGCACAGAGTTTTTTCTTTTAGTCCTCTCTGTTTTAAATAAATAAACAAATATAAAATCGATATATTAAAAAACGCCTAAACTGAAAACGCGGCAGATTAAAAAAATCTTTAAACGGGAAATGAAAAAATCGCCTAATTGGGAAAATAACGAAAAAAGAATTAAATTAAGAAAAATAATGTATACGTATAAAATTAAAAAAGTGAATAAATATGTTAACACAAAAAACGCAAAAAAAATGAATTGTCAAATACAAAACTTATTCTGGATTTATTAACCACTTATACAATACAAATACAAATTATAAAAAGTAAATAATTAAAAGAAAAAAAAAACGCCAAAACTGTTAAAGGATCCAATTTAAAAAAAATCGTCAAAGTGAAAAAATAAAGTAAAATAAAATACTGAATAAGTGAACAATTAAGAAAATAATGTATACCGATAAAATTTGGCAATATATTATAAAAATTATTAAAAAACTCCAACACGAAAAACGCTTAATTATTAAGTTAATCGCATAAATGGAAAAAATCTTCAAATTAGAAAAAATAAACTTTATAAGAAAATAGCCATAAAGAAAGTAGAAAGAATATTACTTTAATTATTCAGATTTTTATTAGCATTCTCTACTATAAATACAAATAAAAAGTAATTAAAAAAATCGACAAATTAAAAAAAAAACGCGTAAATTAAAAAAAGGAGCCTAATTAGAAAAAATGTTTAGACCGATTAAATTTAAATTGTATATCACTAAAATAAATCAAAAAATATTTTAGTATTAGTGGAAAAAAGTCGCTTAATTGAAAAAATCGCTATAATAAAGAAAAACTATTTTAAATAATTAACGTTTTATTCATAATACTATAATTGTTAAAAATAATACGCGATTTTATTTTTAAAGTAAAATTTAAGAAAAATAGGTGATTTATGAATTAACAGGGCAACTAAAGAAATATATAGATGTATTTTCTTGGGCTTTAAATGAACTAAAATATTCTGTAATATCAAGGGAAAAATGCTACATATTTTTACATTTCTGTTTATCTAAAGTTCTGTTATTCCCACTTTTAAGCAAAAATATAATAATAAGAATAATTTTATACCTCTTTGAGAGCTTATTTTTGGTTGCCCTACTAATAAACTACAACCAAAAGTGAAAATCTTGATAATTAGTGGGTAAAAAGAATTTAAAATTATATAATTAAAAGCTGAATATAATAACAGGTCTTCGGGTAGCCTCAGTCCCATTTTCAAGAACAAATTTTATTAAAAACTGATTTTCCTAAAATCATATCTGAAAATAAATCTGCTGCTATGGGAACAATATTCTCCAAAGTAATTGTAAAAAGGACTAAAAATATTATATACATTTATTTTTAAAGACATATATAAAGTACATAATATAATAGATAAATTGTACTCCATTGAGATTTTCTACCGAGAAGGTCTATAGTAGATTTAGACAAGACCTATAAAACCATAGATATTTGAAATAAAATTCCCATATTCAGAAAAGAAAATATGAGTAATCATGACTCCTTCTCCTCCATCTGCCTTAGTTTAAATATAAGAAGAATCCTAAAAATAAACAAATTCTTTTGTGTTGTGACTTTTCCACAAATAAATATAAAAATAATTAAGTGGTTGATAAATACTACATTAGATTGTTATAATTTAATTTAAAGGTTTCTTTTTTAATATATAATATATAATAAATATATAATTTTGCTTTCACCTTGAATATACAACATACTACTGGAATTTTTAGTTTTAAATTATTATACACGTGTTAATGTTGGTTTAGTTTCTGTTTTCTTTTCATTTTCATGTTAATTATTGTTCATGTTTCTAAGAATATTGTCCATTAAGAGACCAACAAATTGAAAAAGGTTAGTTAACCCTGGAAAGCATATAAAATAATACGGTTTTTTTTATTTTAAAAATCTCCTAACTGAAGATAAGAATTAAATAATAACATTAAAAATAAAAACCTTGCATTTAGTTTGATTGATGGCTTACAGCATTTTTTTTCTTTAAAATTTGTTAAAAAAAAATGCTTTCACTCCTACGTTAACAGATCATTGTTGTTCTTTGTCTCCTTTTCCAGGTTAACATTTAACATTTCCAGATGTTTTCTGTTGTCTAACAACCATGAATGTCCAATTTTATTATGAAAATCCAAAAACAAGTTCAACAGAAAAAGTAAAAATCCCCAATACTACAATGACATTTTTGTAGTTAATTCTATAGCAAATGATACCTCATATTAGATACTAACTAGATGAGCAGATAAAAGCTTTAGCATTTGTACTATCCTTTTAATAGTATAATACTTAATTTGCTATTTTTCTCTTTCTTAATGCAAGTGTAATAGTTACTGAAGAAGAAAACATTTTTGTGACAATTACAAGGTTATATTACACAGTGGAGTAGAATTAAAAAATCGGTTAATAAATTTGTTACATTACAATCTGCTGGTTAAATTTACATAAAATTAAACTTAGGGTTATGACAAAAGTGGATAGTTTTAAATTTGGAAAAAATAATCTAAAGGCCCCCCATATGGTTGTTTATACTTAAGTATTTCTTACTTTAAATTCATATTGGCGATAATAAACAGATTTATGACCAAAACATTGTTCATTCTGTCCCACTATGCAATATCTTAAAAAACATTAACAAAACAGAGACACAAAAAGAAGCAAAATTTATATAAGAAAAACTAAATAAAATAAAACATTTTTGTGTTTTTGTTGAAACATTAAACCATGTCATTTTGTGGTTTTATCTCCATTTGTTTTATTATTTTAATTTTAATTATAATCAAAATCACGTTTATTTCTAGTATAATTCATTTAAATAAATATTTATTTTATTTTAACAAAAATTTACTTTTTTTTTGTATTTTAATTATAGTAAATAAATACTTATTTAGTTGCTGTCGAAATATAATACTGAACTGGTTGTGGTAATTATAGGTTTAATATGATTGTGTTCATGGTATTAATTAAGGGAATAGTTAACACGTGTATATACAATGTTTAAACAAATTGAAAATACAAAATTTTAATTATTATTAGATTTTTGAAATCAGTAATCAATAATAATTCAATTATTGAGATAATTGTTAATAACACTGGTCGACAAAAGAAATTCTCCATCAAAGACGAATTATTGAACCTTAAGAATTTGTATGTGCTTTTCATAGGCGTGTCGAATATTTCGCCCATAGTTAGGCCATTATTCTTATAACTCAAAAAGGGTGTATACGATTGACATAAATAATACACCAAAGATACGTACTAAAAATAGTAAGCATCGCCTTAATTTTTTAATGTGCCCAATAGTTTGGAAGTTATTTTATTATAAGTGTTAAAAAAATATTTTTCATGCAAAATTTTAATGTTTTTTATTCCTAAAATTTATTTTAATAAGTAAAAACATCAAAAATGTTTCATTTTATCTTATTAATTTTAAATCTGGCATTACTGGGAATAAAATAAGGTATTTATCATCGAAATTGATGCATGAATCTTGATTTTATTCAGAGTTAGGTAAAAATACCCATGTTATATACAATAGAAATAGTAATAGAATAGAAATTGTAATAGAATAGTAATAGAATAGAAATTGCGCACAGTGGGGCAGAATCAAATTTTTTTGAAAATAAATCTGTAACTTCTGATCGGCTGGTTGGGTTTGCATGAAATCTGTTATAGAAGCGTAGAAGAGGAGAGCAAAATGTTAAGTTTTGAAGGGAGACAAAAAACAACCCTCAGGGGCTCAAAGTACCTCTAACATAAAAAATTTCATTCGATTTCAAATATTTGTATATATTATTGTAGGCCCTGATAAAACCTTATATGCTTACATGTCCTATTTATCTCTTATAGTTTTCGAGTTGTTTGCGTTTGAAGTTTTAAGTTCCATAATTTTGCATATTACTGGTCCAGTTTTTTCACATTAACTTAGTATTTCCGACCGATTTTATTAGTTTTTTCTTAACTAGTTAAAGAACAAAATTATCTTTTGAATAAAAAAACTCGAAGTCAATATCTTTACCGGGTCCAAAAATAAATGGCTTTGAATTTAAAAGTGGAAAAAATTAGATTTTTTAAGTTTTTTTTTTAGCAGAAAAAGATCTACACTCATTTTTCTCTAAAATAAAATTTTCTTTGGCAACATATAAAAATTTTAGGTAAATTCTCAGAGATGACTTTAAGATAAAAAACAATTTCAATAAGTCAAGTGGTTAAGGTGCACACCCTTCCGAATTTGACCCATTTTATATGAAAGTTTTGATTTTAGACTATATTTTCCCAACTCTGAAAGCACGAATTGACTAGAATCTTTAATATGTTGATAAAAGTTTTAAATCGAAATCTACGTCATTTCGTAAAAATGTGAATTCTGTTCGCAAAAATGTGAAAAATCCATTTTTACGATTTTTGAAATTATTTGGGAATTGTGGGATTACAAATACCAAATTTATAAAGTTTTTTTTAAAGTTTCTAAAAAAAGTTAAAATAATTAAAATTTATTTTTTGTTTGCAGCGGATTCTCAAAAGCTCTCAATTTCTCACTTTCCCTCTCTGTCGGTGTCGCCGTTGTTGCAAAATTAATAACAATTGGTTTAAGAAAGATTAACTATATATTTTTTTATGTATGGAATTTATGAAAATTGTGGTGTAATATTTATATAAATCGTCTATGCCGCTCTCGAGTTATAGTGAAGTATACACGAGTAATCGGTTTGTTTGGGAAGCAATATTAGACACGCCCAAGAAAAACAAGATATCGAACTGATGGGAAAAAAACTGAAAGTAAATTCGAGTTTAGTCAACATATTTTTATTTATTACTATTATTATTATTTATTACGACCAGTGTATTTGCAATTCTAAAATAAATGTATTGAATGATTTTATTTTG
Source organism: Phormia regina (assembly GCA_001735545.1). Taxonomy (NCBI): domain Eukaryota; kingdom Metazoa; phylum Arthropoda; class Insecta; order Diptera; family Calliphoridae; genus Phormia; species Phormia regina. The sequence goes on from MINK01009017.1 coordinate 46,982, forward strand.
AATTTCTTACACTATTTTTGCACTTTTTTTATTTATCAATTTCTATGCTGTTGATTTGTCTATGTTTTCTCTCTATTTAGAAATACTTAGTTTGAACCCTTTAGCAACTAATTAATTTTTGTGTTTATATAACCCTCTAGTAATAATAGTTTAGTTCCCTTAACAAAGTAAAATAAAATTTAGTGTTACATATCAATGTTTCTTCACCATTAATCCTAGAAACCACCTTAATTTTTTTGCTACTAGTTAGTTTTAAAATAACAAGTTGTAATTAAAACTTTTAAAATGTTAATAATATGTTGCCTGTTTTAGTAATTATTTACAAAAAAAAAAAAAAAAAAAAAAAAACAACACAACATATTGTTAATGGCTAAAAAAGTAGAAAATTTTTTACGCAGAAATGTATTTTATCATCAGGATAATCGTTTGTTTAAATGTGTCCTTACACACAATCATCGCTCTACATTCCGTCTTTTATTTACAGCAAATAAATTTATTGCACAAATAGCTGGTGTTAATTATTTTTGCTGTTTTATATTTGTACTCAACAACACTACAGCATTTTAGTATTATAGATTTTGTGCTATTGTTTGCAACTATATAACTACTTTGACTTTAGTGCTAAAAAAATCCCAAAATATTACTTATTCAATAGGATTCTTTTTCCAATAATCACTTATTGGCTTAATAGCTTTTTCTGACCCTTTTTTAAGTCTAATTTAACTTCTTTTTTTGCCTCATAGCTGATCATAATAAAATTTTCGCTTTAAAGTATGCTTTCATTCTTCCACACTTATAGATATATATTATAATATTTAATATATATGTTTGTGTGTGTATTTGTATTACTTTTTCTTGTTTTGACCCATAACTCGGTGGTTTATGAATGTGAGTCATCCCCAAAATCGAAATTATATACAAATATTTCTGACCGATCTATTTAAAAATAAAAATCTTTTACTTCTTTTCAAAAAACTTTCTTGCATAAGTAGAGCCTCAAACAGAAACTCAAAAGCATATCTCTACCATTTATGAACCAAATTGTTTTAATTTCAATACCAAAATTCTCGAACGATTTTCTGATCATTTGATATAAATTTTATATTTTTTTAGTTTTCAGTTGGCTTTATAAATACCATTTCAACCGACATATAAACATTTTTCCTCTCTAACAAAAATTATAAAAATTACAAACGGAATGACAAACTTATATATAAATCTTTACACTTATGGTGAAGGATATAATTAGAACAATATTTTCGTTAGCAATTTACAAGTGCAGAACAAAGTTTAAAAATGTAATTTATTACTAATACATGCGCTACTATGCGGGGGTGAGAATATAAAAACTAATTAGCATTAAACTCTGTAAATCAAATGAAGAACGAGCTTGGATTTATAAATAAAATCAATATTAGTAACATATATAGAGATGCTTTATTAACATATGTAGTTAAATATATATTTTGGATTTTATAATAAATTATAACACACAAAAAATGTAATTCTAACTAACTATGAAAAATCATACTAGTATGTTTTCATTTTGTTTTGATATATTTGCGAATTGTTTTTCTTGTTGCTCTGTGTAGTAAACCTTTAGAGTTTATGAATATTTAAAATCTTGCTTGATGCAATAATTAAATTAACGTAACATTTAAAGGATAAAATTAAATATTTAAATTTATAATCTTGTCATCTGTCAGTTTTAGAATTTTAATCATATACCTTAGCTGTCCGTAAAAATGCTTTTGATGGTTTCTTTTGAAAACATAGAAAATTTGTAACAAATCCCAAACACCTACAAATAATTAAACTGAAAATATATGCAATTCATTCCATGAGATAAAATTAGAAATATTAATATTAGGCATACACGTACCATGAGAAACCATTTAAATATCTCTTAACATACCGTTCACCATAAGTTTAAAGGGAATATATAATATAACATATAATGAAGGGCCAATTTAAGTAGTGTTCCTACCAGCTTAAAAATTAATTAATTGTTTACAAAAAAAAAAAAAAAAAAAAAAAAAAAAACTGACAAAAGAAAATATGTCATTTTCATAACTTTAACCTGGCTATGCTGTGACAGGCGGCCTCGCGTCGAAGCTGAGGCGCTCTGCACCTCGTGTCTCGTACATTGCCATCCACTATAAGTTTATCAATCGTTTGTAGTTCCCACATCGGAGATAAAAACTTTGATACTTTCTGCATCCTTGTAAGAAATGCTGACGTTCCGTCCGTGTGGCGGTTGAAATTACGTTGATGAAGCCCATCGAGAACTGACATATATAATATATATACCAAATGATCGGAAATATTTTCTAGAAATAAGATCGGCTTATAAAATTGTCTTTAAAAGGGAAATAAAATTTCTAAAAATACAAATAATAAAATAAACAGGATGTTGAATAAAAGCTAAGAATCTCTGCAATATAATAATAATATTTTCAGATTAAATATTGCAGCATAAAAATATTGTTTCTAAAATGTTACCTTTAATATATTTTTTCTATTAAATAACAACCTTCCATGATCATTTTCACAGGCGAAAAAAAATTTATATGAATAAAATTAGAACTATTGAAAGCAAAACCATATCAAATTTACTACCGAAAGAACTCCAAATATGTACAAAAATTATTTCCCCAATACATAATGGGATATAATGGTCTTTCTAAAACTCAGAGTCATATTTTATTATTATTTTTTTTTTTTGGATTCGGAAGAAATGTCGACTTCAAATTTTTTTTAGCTAAAAAAAATAAAATTGGTCTGACGGGAGATATGTATATATTGAAAAAATCTCGAAAAGGACTTAAAAATAGCATATGAATGTTTCTTTCTGTTTTTTTAGTTCAAACTTTAAACAAACCTTAAACAACCCAGCAAAAAAAAAAAAAAGATCAAGTATTCCCAAAAAAAGAAAGCTTTAACTATTTCAAATGTAAAACCGCCAGGTTTAATAATAAATTCTAAGAAATTTAAATATTAATAAATTTCAAAGCATTTATTACAAATTTTTATAAACATAGTTATAAAAGAAGTACTTCTAAAGCAGTGAACAAGAAGTCAAAAAAACAACATCTTTCAATTGACAACTATATCCCAGCAAAAAACGTTGATGTTCTTCAAAAAGAGAACATTTTCACAACTTCAAAAGTGAAACAAAGTGCATATTTTAAACGTTTTTGGAAGTTCTTAATAATTACTTCCAAAAAAGTGAAAATAAATGAATTTTTTGCGGAAAAAAATTGTAATAATTTCTAACAAAATATAAATTTTATAAATTTT
>MINK01009023.1:0-10752 GCA_001735545.1 Phormia regina
ATATATATATATATATATATATATATATATATATATATATATATATATATATATTAAATGCTGATGACAAACAGACATATTTGTATTTAATATTAGGCAAAAGATCAATGTGGTAGTCAACAGTGCTGAGGACCTGAATGGTTAGTTGGTGACTAAACAAACTTACGGCGAACAGCTTCACTTTACTATAAAGTTACATACTTTTTGAAATTTCGGAAAATACAAATCAATAAATTCGTAAATTTTTCAAAATAAAAAAAATTTTCCATATTTTATAAATCTCATTGCTAATTTTCCGGTAAAAATTCATTAATTATCACTTTTTTGGAAGTGATTATTAAGAATGGAAGCTCTTGACCTGAAAAGTACATCGCGACCATACTTCTCACAACTGAAGCTAAGTTTTCCTATTGACCTATTACTTTTGGTAGGATGGAAAAAAAAAGGAAATTTCCCTCTCAAAAATAAAAACGCTTAACGAAAAATCTGTACTGAAGGATACAATTTAGAGTACTATTTAAGAAAATCGTTCTATTTTCCTCCCCCAAAATATTGATCTGGATCCGCGCCTGTATATAAGATATAAATTAAAAGCAATTTTATCGCAAGTGATATTTTTATCTGTTATATTTTTAATAAAAATTCAATAATCAATAAAATCATAATCATTTTCTATTCATAGTCCATCTTCAATAGTTATACGCGACTCTGTGGATCGTCGTACAGTCCACAATCCTCTACCCAATGTTGGATCTGTTATAATGAATTCTTATGGCCCACAATTGGTCATAACACAAACATATCCCATTTATTTAATAACAGCACTTTGGCGATTAATGGAACTGTTGTTGGAGAAAAATGAAAAACATCTTTTTAACGCTCTACTTAAACCCGATATACTCGAGCCATTAGTAAATTTTTTACGCTCCCTAACAACACGTTGTAATCGCTATTTGGCTACAAATTTCTTTGGTAAAATGGAAATGAAACTTATTTTTAAACTTTTGTGTTTCGAAGGATTTCATACGTATTTCGAAACTTCTGAAATGTTGCAAATTGTTTACAATTATCTTTGCTGTTTAACAGCTGAACAAATACCAGAAATTGAAGATCTATTCGAAAGAGTAATATTTAATTCACGTTATATTCAGGTAGAGCAAGAAACTTTAAATAAATGGCGTAAAACTTGCTTGGAATTGGTATATCCTCATTACATAGTAGTTGTAAGTATGAAAACCTGTTTAAATTTCGTCATAATTTTTATTGTGTTGAGAACATTTAAAACTAAATTTCAAGAATTTTAGCCTCCCACAGAATTAACACTGATGCTGCCATTCAGTCAAATTCCTTTATTGCCTTCAGATTGGCCGTATTTTCAATTGAAGGTTATTTTACAAAATTATGTGGAAAATATACAACATAAAAGTTCTCTTGAATTTTCTGGTAACTTTGTGACTTTGTTTAATTTATTATGGCTTATTATTAATAATAATTTACATATTTTTATTTTATGACGATTTTTCATTAAACAGAACGTGAAATACTGGAAATGACTTTAAATTTTGTAACACAATTGGAAAAGTCCAATAATAAATTACAAATTGCAACACCAACAGAAAAATTAATGTACTTGATGATAGCATTCATGGGCCCAGACTCACAATTCTTGGATAGAGAAATGCACGAATTATTAAAACAACACTTAATGGAATTTTATACACAATCTAAAGATATAATGTTTCAATTTGATGAGATTTATCAAGGTAAAAATCATAAGTATTTTTTTTTCAATTTATCAAGGCTATCTGTATATAGATAGTAGTTATGTAACAATGTTTTTATTATTAATTTTTTTTTTTATTTTTGTCTATTTTTCATTATTAAAGGCAAGTGTAGATTTGAAAATTTATACGCCTTGTTTGTGGATCATTTCCAAGCTGCCAGTTATGGTGATGAATTGTTTAGTTCCTTAGTTATGATACCCTTAGCACAAAAATACAATAATAAATGGCGTAGACGTGTTTGGTCCGATTATGCTTCTGCTTTACGCTTTCTCAATTGTAATGAAAATTTGGTAAGTAAGTCTGTCTGTCAGTTTGTCTTTAATTTTGTACACAAATAACCTTTAATTTTCCCTTTAATAAAATCATATTTTTTTTATTACGAGTAACAATGTTAATAAATAACTTTTTGTTTGTTTTCATTTTTTAGTTGATTGGTGGCCTTGAGGCATATTTAGAGCCTCCTGAAGAGGAAGAGTCACTGATAAGAGACTATAACAATGCTTTAAATGGTAATTTACTGCGTGCGAATACATTACCTCATAAAATTGCCAAACATCATGTGGAGAAATTTAAAGAAACCCGCCGTTTAAATAACAAATAAATTTAAACATAATAAAAATGCCGAAATATAAAAAAAAAAAAAAATATCCGTGAAAGAAAATAACGTAGTATAAACATGTAAGTAACCAACATGTTTACTAATTATATATTCTGTAGCTTTTTGTGCTGATGGCTTATGTTAAATGTAAAATTTTGGTAGAGAATTTAAAGTCACGATAATATCAGATACCAATCATATTTTATTCTCAATAATTTTTTTTATGAAATATTACATAAAAGTAATCTGATTTTAGTGTAAATTTAAGGTGTGGAAAATGATTTTTAATTTGAGAAGGAAAAAATTGAGATGTAAATCAATATATTACACAGTTTTTTTTTTATCAAAATCCAGGGACAATTTCAAAAGATGTTTTTATTTTTTTTCTGCTCTAAACTATAAATAATTGGGATTTAGTTGAAATAAATTATTTATACACAAATTCATGAGTAATTCTATTTTTAATGTTGTAATTGAAATTAGGATTTATTTAAACTTTTGATTTCAAGACTATTTTCGTTAGTTTTTTGATATAATGTAGTTTATTTCTTCAAACTACGTGTAATCACAAAATTTCAGACTCGTAACTCAAAAAAAAAAAAAAAAAAAAAAAAAAAAAAAATTGATTATATTAAGTAATGTAATAATTTTTTTTTAATAACGTTACAGCATTTTTTAAAATAAAAAAATATTAAATATAAGGAACTATAATTTTTGAGAAAATTTGTAATAGTATTATTACGTCCATTTGGTTTCAGAAAAGTTAGAAAAAAATATTTTATACAAATTAAAATATTCATCGGGATAATTCATTTCGATTTTTAAAAGTTTTATGTGCATCCTTCAGAATTATGAAAAGTGATGTTGAGTTGTTTTGTATTTTCGGTGACTATATGGAAATACATTATATGTAATCATAGCTCTTAATTATTGACATATTTTCTGCACACTTTTTCTATTTTCCTTTTTAGTATCTGTAATATAATAATTAACGTAAATCTTATCTTAAAAGTATAACAAAAGTTTAACGTTAAAAGAATTGTTAAATTGCGCAAAATGTTGGAGTTTTATTAGTGCTACGGATTACAATATTACACGCAATAAAGTTATTATTTCACCACTTCAATGCTAACAAAATGTCAAACATAAATAGAAGCTACTGTTATTATAGTAGTTAATTTATGAAAATAGTTTTGGTTTTGTTTTAGACTAATTTATTTTATTTGATTTTTTTCTAAAAAAAAAAAAAAAAACAGTTTATGAAATGTGTACCACTTTAAATGAATACCTTTATTATTCTCCTCACTCAATTTTATTGTTATTGTTTTCAAGTTTAAACGACAACATTGTCCGCAAACCATTTACCAACAATAACCAAAAATAGAATACTGAGCAAAAAGTCTTAATAAAGCTAAACTAAACCAAAAATGGCAAATAAACTTAAAAAATTTCTTAAAACAACATTGAAGGTAAACACTGTACTAGTCTAGTAAGGAACAATATGAAGGTCATTTGTAACTAAACATTGCTAGGATTTCATATAAATTGTAAGATGAACGAGAGGTTGTTGAAACTTTTCTTGTTTGTAATTTGTTGTTAAAACGAGTTGGTTGTTAATATGATTATGTATCCTGTTGCATTTGTCTATTATGGGTCGGGTGTTTTTTAATGATTGTTTCTTTTTAAAATTTCATTTATTTAAAAGTATATATAAGTAAGTATTAAAAAAAAAAAAAAAGAAAAACGCAGTAAAATGAGTTGATAAAGAACTAGAACTCCTGTGTTAAAAAATGAAATGAAAAATATACAATATAAGTATTTCAATTTAAACTATTCCAAGTATAAGAATATTGTTATTATATTCTATTCTAGGGTAATTAGATACTTACTGATATATTAAATAAATGATGGAGGATTAGTTGTAGATGTGTGCAAAATAATAGTAGCGCTATTTGTACAGTTTTTATTTTAAATAAAGCGAAGTTTTTTTTTTCAAACATTTCTTTGAAATTTGTTATATTATTCCCAGATTTTATAAACTGAACTACTTATAACATTTAAAATTTCAACACATTACCCGGTTTATTTTTAAAACTCCATTTTTATATGAATTTTAGATACAATGGTTGGCTCAGTCACTTCAAAATATCACTTTTAGTTTCGGAAAACTATTTGTCGTTTCAATTAGCTCGTGTTCTTAAAGGAAAAATTAGTACTAAAACATCAATTTGGGGGTTATATTCATTTCTGAATAAAGCAACATGACTGTTCTTAATTTATTTCACATGCATTTGGGTTTTTATGTTACCTCATATACAAATTATGGGCCATGAGCAATAATATGAAAAACATCTTCCAACATTAATTTTCCCACCACAATGCTTGACGAACTTTAGAATAAGTTTTTGGTCATATTATTTGTTATTTCGTATATATTCTTGTCACACGTATCCAATATACACTAAAAAAGTACTTTGGATCCATCTGTGCAGAGAATGTTTCTCTATTTCGTATTGCAAACCTGTCTGCAGTTTTCTGGGACATCTTTTTTACAGATTTTGTTTTTGGAGAAGTCATCAACTTTCAGTTCTATGTTCATGTTTCTTGTTTTGGATTATATTCTTTTTAAACTACGCTAACTGTCAGAGAACAATCCACAACATTTTTGCATACATTTCGATATTTTATGTTCTGAAAGCCGCCACCTACTTTATTTTTTTTTTAAGCAAAATTTCGCTGATATACTTTAAAACCAAATGGAACCAAAATAATTTGAAAATAGTACTATTTATCGATATCTAATATTTTTCTACTATTATTTTGTATATTTATTTTGCAAAGTACTACGCGACTTTTGTAAAATATCGGTAACTTCCGAAGTTGCATAGAAAAGGACAAATACTTTTGTGTAATTATTGTTCATATTAATATTAATAATGCAAAGTATATTTTAGTGCTACTATTTTTTGCACACTGCTGTAGATGTGTGTGTGTGTGTGTGAATAAAATCCTATTTCTCAAATAATTAATTTAAAGTTTGAAAACAACTTTCTGTTGTTGCAAAAGCTTGACAACGAGAAATAAGAATCGATTATTTTAAAGCCAAAAAAAAAAATCCTAGTCACGCAATTACACGTGTGTCTCTGCAAAATTTTTAAGTCAAAAATGAATGACCATAAATGACAAGAGCAACAGAAAAGGGTTAAAGTAATTAATTCCATTTAACTCAATAGGGTATTATCTAATTTTTAAACAATAACAGTTTAATTCATTTTGTCTAGTTATTATTAATAAATAACTTTATTGGGAAAACACATCACGTTCGTTAACCAATAATTTTTATTTTTTGTATTATTTAGTCGTTGCTGATATTTTCAACATCAACATAATTTAAGTGAAATCAATAGACAAAAACAATGAAAATGATAAAATTTCTTTTTGCATTTTTGAATGCAAATTGATTATTTTTCAATTTATATATTTTAATTTGTTTTGCTGTAAAATATATTTATTTAACTTAAATTAATGTTAAATATATGATTAAGACTTGCGATTTGTTGATGCTACATAAGTGTTAATGATATGTTCATTATTTACATGTAGCTATTGATGTTAATAAAGGACTAAATAAGGACATCTCATTAAGTATTTTAGTTTTTAATGTGTCTTATGACAAACGCAGACAAAATGACTAATGAAATACGTTTTAATTATGTTGAAATTGTATTAGTTATGTTTTCGACAAAATAAACTATACAAAAGCGTAAAATTGCTTAAAGGTATTATTTCAATCTAAATATTTTTTTCGAGTAAATTAAAATGAAAAAATTAATTATTATACGGAATGACAATGATATATAACAGATATACGGGCGATAAAAGCCGAATATCTGTGGCACAAAGGTATGCAACTGAAATTGGAGTATCTGGCCAGTTGCCAGTTTTTGTAGCACCAATTTTATCTTTTAATTTTTCAAAAGCAAAAGATTTTGTCAGTAATCTAACAAATCTGAATTTTTTTTTTTTGAAGTTCGAATTTTAATTTTAATGTCCACTTGAGATTGTCTTAATTTAATGTCCAATTTCAAAGAAAACTGAAACAAATAACATTTAATTTTGCTTGTGAACTTAAATGCAAGTTCGAAAGAAAAAGAAAAAAGGGAACATTCTCAGAAAGAAAAATTGCTTTGTGTGAAACTAAAAATCTTAAATATATATACAGTGTCTCACATAAAGTAGTATATTTTTATTTTTTAATAAAAATATGAATTATTTTAAGTTATAACATTAAGTAAATAAAAAATAATAATTTTTTTTGAATGGGATTTTTTTTGCCTGATTTGTCTTCTACCTAGTGCCGCAAGAAGTAACACAAAATGTTTAATAGTTTACAATTTTGGGGAAAATAGGGGCAGTTTCTTTACATAGTCTTACAAAAAGGAAATTTGGAATAATCGAGTCATTTTTCCGAAATTATGCATAAATTTTATTTGGAAATATAAATATTTTTAATAACAGCAAAAGTTCTTAATAACAGCATTCCAATCGGAGTACATTGTTTCGTTTTATTGTAAAAATTGAAAAATCTTCAACATTAAGGCCATTTTACTGATCTATTGGACCACATATTCTATCAAAACTTTTAGATTGTGTTCTTGTAGATATTAGATGTCATAAAATGGGGGACTTGGATACCGGCGTGACGTGATAAAAATTCAAATACTTTTGTGAGGTAAATTCAATGACTTTTCGTACTATTTTCGGAATTTCTTTGAAAAAAGACAATATTTTTGATTGCAGTTTTTTACATAATTAAGCTAAACAAATCAAGTTAAACAAATCAAGTTCTGTTAATAAATCTAAGGATAATTCTTTTAAACCATTTAACAAAACCATTTTTGTTAAAAGTTTAAAAAATTCAAATACTTTAGTGAGACACTGTATATATTTTTTAATAATGCAAAAAATGCTCGAAAATAATGGGTTTCATTTCGCATTGGAATCATTGAATGATCAATTTGACCCTAAAATTTGTTTTTATAGTAGATAGGACCGTTTATGAGTTGTTTGATTTTATCTAAAAAATTAAATTAATTTTCTTTTTCTTAAAATCGATTATAAAATATTGTATTTATTTGATATTTTTTTAACGGTTTTAGATCTAAATAAATCATTTTCTTAAGAAATCTTTTATAGTATTTATTTTTTTTTTGATAAAGAAACAATTCCTTTAAATATATTTTTTCATTAAGGAGAATTTACGTAGTTATTTTATGTAGTAGCAAAAAAAAAATATACTAATAATTTAATAATTAATTAACAATGTTTATGCTTTTCTGATTCCTTAGGACAGATTAGAGAATAAAATAAAAACCAAAATCAATTTTTACTTAAAAACTATGAAAAGAAAACTTCTAATTATTTATATTTTAATTTCGTTAGAATCTCTTAATTATATAATAATTCAACCATGAATCATTTATTATATTTATAATTTCATAAAAAAAAAAACATCATAACATGCTATATATTTTTGTAAGTAGTTTTTTTGTGTCTGAACGTGTGCGTGTGTGTGTGTGTGTGTATGCATGTATTTTGAAATTCAATTTTAATTAACACCACTTGACTTTGGAATACATCTATATTTTATAATGTTATTTTTATTTTCTATTATTTATTTATTTTATTTATTATTTTTTTTTTTGTTATTGTTTCATTTTATTCTACAACGATTTAAGACCACTAATTAAATTATTTTATTGAAATGACAACAACAATAACAGCAACTGTAATAAATTTCTATATAAAATTTTGTTCACAGAGAAAAACCAAACAACCAACAAACAAACAAACAGTAAAATGAAATCTTAAAACAATTGATGTTGAATATCACCCTCGCCCAATAATAATGATAACAATAATTATTGCTGTTGCTGTTGTTGTCAATGTTTTGTTGAGCTTCTAATTGTTTGAGAAAATATTTCGATTGGATGGAAGGGAAAGTAATTTCGTCTAATAGTTGACCAAAGGAATTTTTAAGCTAATTCAATGTTACATGTATAGCATATTCATAGCAAATATGCTTTTGATTGATTACCTAAAATCGCAAAACGAAATAGTTTTATCTCTTACCCAATATTCAATTGACACACTTAAACAAAAGTGCAAGTCAAATATGTAATATTTTTTTTTATTTTTTTTTATTTTTTATTTTTATGCCTGTACTACGTATTTACTCCATGAAAAGATATTAAAAATATAGTTTTAGTGTTTGTCTTTTTTTTTTTTTATAAAATTTATAAAATAAATTTTAATTAAAAGACATAAAACCGTTAAATAAATTAACATGCAATATTGAAATCATGTAAGAGTTTAATTAAAAATAGAAAAAATATGAAACAATGTCAAATGTCTAATTTTATTAAACAATTATTATTTGTTAGGCATTTGTCATGTGATAGTTAAGCAAAAAAAAAAAAAAAAACATCAATAACAATTAGTGAGTTTCTCCAAAGATACAAAAAAAAAAAAATAAATAAATAATAATAATAATAAAGAAATCATAGGTAATATTTCCTTAAAATTTGGTATAAAATTAACTAAACAAATTAAGTTAGAATGACAGCTACAAAGTTTCTTAGGCAATATAACTATAATTTTATGTAATTTCTATGTTTGAAAATTTTATTCTTTTAAAAAAACTTACTCTTTTTAGGTATTCATTGCCCTTTTCATGCATGGTTGTCGTCTTATTTGACAAATAGAATTTGCGTTCCATAGGGTAGTGTATTGGGACCGTTACTTATTAACATTTTTATCAACGATATATTTTTATGTTTTAATTAATCGATTTTTTTGCTCTATTTTTGAATATTAAATGCTTAAATGATGCTAAATGTTTTCAAAGTGATCTTGACAATTTAAACATTTGGTGTGTTAATAATCATTTAAAATTTAATTTTTATAAATCCTTTCATATTATTACATATTCACGTTCTAATAAACTATTTAATTTTATATTCAATCTTGGCACTGAAAGTATTAGTAAAGTTCATGAAATTAAGGATTTAGGTATCCTATTTGATTATATATTAAGTTTTACTCATCTAGCACTTCATTTAGCATTTATAAAGAGAAATTCTTCCGATTTCTCGGATCCTTATACGTTAAAGTTTTTGTTTTCATCATTTTTGTTAGGTTTAAATTAGAGTATGGTGTTATTATTTGGAGTCCACATTGTAATGTTTACATTGCTCGTATTGAGAAGGTTCAACGACGTTTTATTTGTTACGCCCTGCCTCACTTAGATTATATTTTTCCGTCATCATCATATGAATCACGTTGTTTACATTTGGGGATGATTTCATTAGAAAAAAGACGCGCAAGATTCAATCTTTGCTATCTTTGTTTGATCTTTTAAATATAAATATTGACTGCCCGGAATTATTAAATAAAATACCATTTTACACTCCGTCATAAGAATTTATTCTATGTTAGCTTACTTCATAGAAATTACGTGTTAAATAGTCCAATAATCAGATCATTAAATTACTTTAATTCTCTTAATAATAATAATAATAATAATAATAATAATAATAATAATAACAATAATAATAATAATCATATTTTTGAATTTACTGCATCAGAAAGGAGATTTTAAAAACTTAATACTACAAAACATACATACAAACAAAATGTAATAATATAATTTAATTTTAATCCCTAGTCTGTAAAGAAGAATATTGTTCTCTATAAAATAAACAAACTTCTTTTATTTATTGTTTCTTTAAACTTTTTTATTAATAAAATAAAATAACTACACAGAAAAAAGTTTGTACATAAATATATGAATTTAGTTTCATTGATTTTAGTTCATAATATTTATTAAAACTTTTTTCTATATGAATCAAAAGTCAAGAAGACTTTTATTTATTTTAATTTTCATTTATAAAGAAATTTTTATAATTTTCTTTGGAAAATTTTTAGTTCATAACTTGTTTTAGCTACATATTGGTACCATTTAACAGAAAAAGTTATGTTTAATAAAATTATGTACGTATTAGAGAATGGTAGTAAATTTTTTCAAATTTCTAAATATAATATCCTAACTACTTTTTCTTGGAAAATAGCAATTTCTTGCTAATCTTTTCCATTTTAACTATCTTTTATTTAACATTTGCATTAGAATATTTTAATATAAATCAAAATGTATGCAGAAATTTTGCAAAATTCCTAAAAGAACAATTTATTAATATCTATGAACCAAATTTTATTTTTTATGAAAACAGTTTGGGAAAAAAGTCATGTTCAATTCATAATATTTATGTAGAAAATTTTTAAATATATGTACTTTTATTTTCTGTGTATATT
>MINK01009024.1:0-13976 GCA_001735545.1 Phormia regina
TATATATATATATATATATATATATATATATATATATATATATTAATTTAATTAATCTTTACACGTTAAAAAAAGAAATAAAAAAATTTACAATGTTTTTTTGTTTAAGAGATATTTTTGTTTTAACTCTAAAGGTTTAGTTTTGGTGTCCTAATATTCTTTTTAATGTCTAAAAACGTATGTGTACGTCTGTCACAGTCAGTCTATTAGAAATTAGGTCCTTTGTTTAAGATTTTTTTTGTTTTAGGGGGCGAGTTGCTTTTGGGTAGTTAAATTAATTTTTTGATTAGTTTTTTTTTTTTAATTCTTCAATTTTTTTTTTTTTGTTTAGGAATAATACGAATTTTGTGTATTATTGTTATTATCTGTACATGTATATGTATTAAATCTAAGTTTTTTATATGTATGTAAATATAGAAATTTTATTTTATTCTGATTTTAATTATGTTAAGTATATATTTATATATATGCATATATGTTATAATAAATATATATTTATATACATACACATATACATGTATACTTTTCTATACTAATTAATTATGGGCAGAGTGTTTACATTACTAATTAAGCATTACATGTTATTACAAATACAAACTAACATAACTAAATAAAATTACATATAAGTTATCGCTTTGTTTCAATAAAATCATAAAAATATTATTTATATAAGTTTATTTATATATAAAAAAAATTACAGACGAAAACTTTTATCAATTTTGTTAAATATTAAGAACCAAACTCTTAAATCCTTGAAAAATCAAATTCTTGCTAAATTAAATCATTTAAAATTTTTATTTTATTTAATTTTTCTTCTTTTAATTGCCTCTTTGTTTAACAATCATTGCCTTTTATATTTTTATTTTTTTGATATTTCTTTCATTAATTGGATGATGGTTGGCTCATCGTCGTTTTAGTTCTTTCTGTGTTAAATATGTTTAGTTTTAGCTGCGTGATTTTGGAATTCTGTGCAAAAATTAGTTTTCTATTATTTATTCATTCTTTCTTTTATTCATATATTCGTTAACTTCATATTTCATTTGAGTTTTTTAAGTTTGATTTGTTGGTTGGTTGGTTGGATTTGCGTGCTTTATTATATTCGAAATTCTCTTGTTACTAAATAGGAAAATAAAAAAACAAAATAATTGTACAAATAGTTTTAATAGAGAGGGTAGAGTAATAGGATCATTGTTAAGGAGTGGGAGGAGGAGTAGGAGAGTTAAAAAAAAAAACAATTATGCCCATTTAAAACAGAATCTTTTCTTCAAAATATATAATATCGATTGAATATTTACTATGTATACAACAAGTTAGACTGTTTGCTTGCCATCATTTATCGTGTCGTTTGGGAGCGTCCTTTTTGTTGTGTTGTTATAGTGGCAGCAGGAGCACCACCATTGCCACCCGTGGTTGTGGTTACGGTAACATTTTTTGAACAACGTATGCAAATGTAATCATCATCAGCTTTAATTTGACTACGATTGAGACCAACACAATACATATGGAACCATTCATTGCAACCGCCATCACATTGTACCCAATCAACTTCACGGCCTGTTGGTTTGTGACAATTTTCAGCACGACACTCTTCTTCATCGTCCTCCTGTTGGGCCATTTGAGCTCTTTGAGAGTTTTTCTTTTGACTAGCCGTAACATTTGTATTGCCCGAATTATTATTTCCAGCTACACGTTTCCTGTGCTTTTTCTGCGAACCCGAAGCTGTATTGTTGTTCTGATTCTGATTTTGTGCACTACCGCCATTTGATTGTTTGGTGGGTGTATAATTCTCGGTATTATCATCGGCCGGTGCAGGAGTTTTGTTATTAGTATCTGATTTTCTAGCGGATTTTTTCGCTGATGCTGCATTAGAGCCGCTTGTAGCATTTTGTTTATTCGGTGTGGCTATCTTTTTCCGGGGCACCGGACATCCTGTTGTAGGATCTAGAGAACGACGTTTTTTAACTACATTGGCCGAACTGCGGCCATTACCGCTGCCGCTATTACTAGTACTGTTTGGACTACTTTGCACCATCAAACTATCGTTGGAGTCTTCGGCTGCAGAATTAACACTGGAAGGCGGTTGTTGGTGGTGTTGATTTTGTTGTTTAAGCATAGATTGATGCTGCTCAACTAGATTAGCAGCTTCTGAAGGCTGGGCTGGTTGTACTGCAGAAAGCACTCGCCAGAGTTCTTGGGATTCATCCAAAGATACTTCCAGCAGGTCCCCTTCCATCATGAGCTCCTCCAGATTCTCGGTTTCGCTATCGGATAATAATTTATGTACCTGGAGACCATTCTGTGTACTGGGATTATCATTCGTTGCATTTGTATCGCCCTCCTCCTCTTCATCATTACTAAAGTTCTCTTCCACTATATGCAAACGGCCCTCATCGTCTGAGTCCGCATTATCTGAGCCTCCCTCGTCCTTAGAATTACGTTGACTGCTGCGTCTTGGTTTGCGTGCTGAACCCAAATCTTTAACTCCCTTGCGCTTTTTTTGTTTATTTCTTTGCTGGGCTGCTGTCGCTATAACTTCCAGGGCTGCCGTAACATCAGGACTTGTAAGCGCTTTTCTTGCCCGATCTTGCCAATTCATGGCTCTTTCTGCCAGACATCTTAAAGCCTCATCTTCGGGCAAGCGTATGGGCAGAGTTTGTAGTGACACCAGCAAAGGTAAAATAGTTTCCAAACGTGGTCTCTTTGAACGTACACAAGAGGGACATAACCACTTCACTTTAATGCCTTCGTCTGTAACACAATTCGTCTGGGGTGGTGGCGGTACACAATCTTCATGGAACCAATCTCGACACAATTGACAATTGTACATCACACCTTTGAAGGAGGATTTGCAGAGACAATAATCATCTCTAAGAGGATTTTTTGCCATATTTTGACGTCTAAGTTCTCGCATATCACGCAATTCCTTTTCTTCCGCCACTTTAAATGAGTCAACAATTTGAGCTGGATTCATTTCTTTAACAAAATCATCCTCGAAAGGTTTCTTTAGATCCGAATCTATGATTACCGACTCTGCTCGTGGCATTAAAACTTCTAAAAGTGTATAGAAAGTACTTTTCTTTAAAAATGCCCTCTCCGTATTCTCCTTCCAGTCATGAGCACTTTTAAGGTGTCCCTGCATACGCAAAAGTTCCTCTAATCTTATAGGAATACTCGAACCACGCGCAACAATTGCCTCTAATGTATGACAATAGGGAAAGTGGTCATTGGCTTGAAGTTGTTCTACAGAACGTAACCATTCTTTAGCCTTTCGTAGGGCATCCTTTAGCGTACCATAAGAAGGCACTTGTCCCTCAATATCAGCTGCTGTCTTAAGAAACTGCTCAATTTCTACCAGCTCATGACGTTGCGTACTGCAATTAAAATATTTGCTTGCTTGACATTCCCAGGCTTCTATAGAAGCTCCAATTTGTTGAAGTTTTCGTATTTCTGCATCAATTATAGGATCTGTGGGAGCTATTTCAGCGGCTGCAACATGCAATAAATTCTTAACATCTTCATATGTAAGTTTAGCACTAGCAGCTCTTAGACCCTGTGATCGTTTGTACCATTTCAATTGCTTAAGTCGCATATTTAATTGCTGCATTTGTGGTAACTCAATACGCAATGAGTTACCTTCATCAATAATAGCTTCCAATTCAGATTCCTCTAGGGCATCTAAGGGATGCTTTAACATTTCATTGGTGCGTTCAACAAATTGTTTGCCTAAAACCAAAAGTTCTCGCACTGATACACCCTCCTCGATGGTACAGCAAAGATTATCGATTTCCTGAACGAACAACTCAAGTTCCTCCATAGTGAGTTTGTACTGTGCAGCTTCTAAATTATTATCAGAACGGGTGCGAACCTAAATGAAAGAATAAAGAAAAGAAAAGAATGAAAGAATAAAGAAACACAACCATATGTAACTTCAAAATAAAAATTACATAAATTAAAAAAAATAGATAAAATTAAATCACCAAATAAAATTTTTCAAAACTAAAATTAAGCAAAAAAAAAAAAAAAAAAAAAAAAAAAAAAAAAAAAAAAAAAAAAAAAAAAAAAAAAAAAAAAAAAAAGTAACTAAAAAACGACAAAATTAAAAAAAACTCGTCCCTTAGTCCCTGGTTAGGCTCAAAGACGAATGGCAAATCAAACATTTCAACTTAAAGAGACCATATATTTATATATTTAAAATAACAAAATCTTACCTTATTAATACCCAATTGTTGAATAACGGTTACACATTTTTCAGCTTCCAACACTGCAGCATTAAGGCGATCGATTAATAAAGATGAAGGAAATTTCTTGATCTCGGCTTCCTTGCACAACTCTTGGAGCTCTTGCAAGGTAACCGATGTTGGTGTATTGGCATCTACGATGTCCCGGCAACGTGATAACCATCTCTCGAAACTTTGAGCTTTAGATTTGAGTTTTTGTAACATCAGTGGCATTTCGTCAAGCGTATAACGATATAAAAGTGTATGTTTGTCCGGAGGACAGGTGCATAAAACGGTATAGTGACGTAAGCAAACAATTGCCTTTGTACACTCACAAGAAACGGCCGAAAGGAAACATGTTGTATTGCACTCCTGACAGTGACGTTCATCGTCTGGTATCAGTTCGAAAGCTTTACGTTCTGCTCTGGTAACGCCCCATTCGAGAAGTGATTTGCGCAATTTCTTTTCTGAATCTACCATTTCAGCCATGTCTATGTAGCATGCTGTAGCTATGCCAAATGTTAGCTTAGCTGGCTCCAGAGCCATTTTACAGACGAGTTCGTCATGTGAGAAAACACAGAAACGACGCAACATCGAATAATGATTTATACATTCACGGCCCATTTTAAGCCAGTCAGCTGGAGCAAAATTAACTGCTTCGGCAAAATTGTAGCCCTGGTTAAAGCCGGCATGATAGGCACGAGGAAATGTTATCACAAATTCACCTGCATTTTGGTCGGTGCGATAAACGGGCACACCATTGTTCATTAATATATTGGGATTCATTATCGTTACAAGTTGATGTAACAGATCCGGCTGAGATGCAAATAGTTCTGGGGCAGCTTGCTTCATAGTTTCTTCAAATTGTTCAGCACAACTGCCGGGTACACCATACCAAGTTTTAGGTTCTCCCCAATGTAAATAATTAATGGAATAACTCCAGTGATCTTCGTTATGCCAACAGAAAGCAGCAAAACACATACCCACATACATCCAGGGAGCATTCATACCACTAATGTCGGCATTAATGTGACCCAGTATGGAGTCTTCCAGCAAAGGCAAATTGTTAAGATTCCAACTCGATTCAGCATATTCCTGGTCACCGGGCAACAAGTAAAGGGAACTTTTTGTAGGGAAACCAGAACCATGATCCATAGTATGAAGATCTGCTCCATATTCCACAGTAACATCTTCATCTATGGATGAAACAATACGCCAGAATTCACGTTCTACCAAATCTGTCGGTACTAAATGTACCGGCTTGCGGAAGTAGTCCATTTTAAATTGATCTGCCATTTGGCCAAATTGCTGTAAAGTATATTCACGTTCCGCCTGTTCAAAACCAAACGCTTCTGTGGGTTTACTAACCTCTTCCACGACACAACGTGGACAAAGCCATTCACCTAAAATTAACAGAAAGGAAAAGTTTTGAAGAAAAATGTTGAGATTAGAAATTTATATTTTATTCTTTTTATTAAAGATTAATTATTCAGACCTTTTGGTATGCTGGATAAAGGAGGCAATAAGCAAAAGGTATGATATGAATCATCGCAGCCATCACACAATAACATGGATTCCTCAACATCGCCACGATTGCAAATGTGACATATATACTTCATTAAGGGATCCACAGCGGCATTGGGATCAGGAGCTTTCTTTTGGGCAGAACCGGCAATGCCATTACCAGAATTGGCTCGATTAGCCGCCGAAGCAGCTGAAGCATTAAAACAACTTAATAAATCTCTTTTAAAGTCTTCCTTGGTCTCCGTCTTAACACCACTACGATTTATGCCCAAACCACAGCTGGCACTTGAATTAGCAAAACGTTTGGAACGACGAGCATTGGTCTCATTTGGTGGAGCAATTTGTTGACGTGTGGGAATCTCATGAGCCTTGTAATCGGTACCATCTTCTAGTTTGACGTCTGGATTTGCTACCGCTGCACCAGCACCTCCCTGGCCCAAAACTTTTCCCGATGTATACACCTCAAAAGGGTGGAGAATACGTTCATAGTGGGCCTTGAGAGTTGCACCCACACTTTTACTGGAAGGATAAGACATACGATTTGCCACCTTGGCCCATTTACGTTCCTTGGTAGTTTGTTCCATGCCACCTTCTTCCTGGACTATACGATGTAAGGTGTAAAGATCCAAAGCCTTACGTTCCACCATGGGTATTTTCAGAGAAGAACCCTGAAGTTCCCAAAACTTGGCTATTTGATCGAGAAAGTTAAGTTTTACACGTGTCTTAGCTTCCAATTCATTTAAACGTTGAACACGAGGAGTAAATTTCAATTTATCCACATCTACTGCAAAAGGTGGAGACCAAGATTCTGGTGGCAAAATCTTGGCTATACCACACTTTTCCGCTATTGGCCTTATCTTGCTTATGTAAGCCAAGGGATTTTTGAATTCTTCTGGTGTAGGTCGAAAAACTGGGCACTCCAAAGGAGTATCAAAATTAAATTCTTCCGTTTTATTCATATTAAAAGTGCTCGAGCTGTGAGGTTGAGAATGATTTTTTTCTTTACGTCCAGAACTGGTGGGCGGTTGGGGACAACTGTTGTGATATTTTTTACTTGCACTTGGTTTCTCTTCATTTCCTGTTGTCGTTGTGGACGAATTAGAAACTGAGTCACTTCTTTCGGTAAGTGGACCATATTTCTTTTGGGCCGATTCACTACCACTTACATTACCACCACCCGTTGAGGTTCTAGTACGAAGACGTCTAGCCGGTGTTGTTGAACCATTTGCAGCGGCTGTTGCAGACATTGACGAAGTTGCGGCTGGACTGGATGTAGTGCTACTACTGCTATCGGCTGATGCTGATATTTTTGTTGACATTCTTATTCTTAAACGTCGTGGTGATGTTTAAGTTGTTATGATTTTTCTGTCTGTCTGTCTATCTGTTTGTCTCTTTTTCTGTTTCACTATCTGTCGCCGCGTACTTGGTGAGTCTGCAAAATGAAAAAAATAGTGAAAATAAAAAATTAGTTTGTTGTTTACATAGTTCCATTTAATGGAAGTAAAAATGTTTTGGAAAACAATCATAAATAAAAAATGTTTTGGGGTTGAAAATATGTATAGAGCACACTAACTTTTATTTCAATAAACACACATACACTCATATTTAATCATGCTTACATGTATAAATTTTGTATAACAATACCTATACTTATACAATCACTTCAGTATTGCATATATTGCAGCACTGAAAAGGCTACGTTTGCTTCCTATTGTTGCTTTTGTTATTATTATTAAGTTTCGATTGTACGTGTAAAGGGGGTGATACTTTTATACTTTCAAAAATAAAAGAAATTGCGGTAATTAAAATAGTGTAATTCCCGTTATATGCTTTCCAAATATATCAACATTATCAAAATAGTATTTTAATATTAGATTTTTCTAACTTATAAAAAAGGGAGTTAGTTTTATTGATAACACTGCTTTAGGGTAAACTTAAAGAGAGTTTCTTATCAAGCTAGTAGACACAACAATTTTTCCGCCTGTTAACAGAACAGAAATTAAATAAAATTTTTACTATTGCTCTGATTTGAAACAACACTATTGGAAATAATATCCCTGACAACGATTGAAGTAACAGACTTTTTTTTAAGTTTAAACGTTGCGTTAAAATGGAGAATGAATATCAGTTGATAGAGTATTTTTTTTTTTTTTTTTTTTTTGTGCGATTTTAATTTTGGCAAATTTTATAAACAAATTTAAGGCTAATTTAATTAAATGTATATTTAAAGCCATAAGGCTGGCGAATTATTATTCATTCAACTTGAATTCGTCAAACTCTTGTCATAGGGCACTACCAAGAGTTGGGGATTTCAAAGAAAAAAAGTAAAAAGTCTCTGTTTAATGATAAAAAAAAACAGTTTGTGGGCTATAAAATACCAGTATAATGGAAATGCTTAATTTTTGTGCGCATAGGATTTTGATTAGTTTTAATGTTTGGAGAATTTCCAAATTTTTGTTCAATTTTTAAAATTTTTAAGAAATTATTTTTTTTTTTTTTTTTTTTTTTTTTTTTTTTTTTTTGATTTTTGCTATTTTAGTGAAAATTCAAATTTTTTGTGAAGCTAAATTTTTCATAAAATTTTATTTTTTTTAAGTTTTTTATGTTTGAAAAAATTTTGAGTTTTTTGAAAAGAAATTTAAAACTCTTGATGCGAAATGTGTAAACAATTATGTGTTATTAGTTAGTTATTTTTTCGAAATGAAATTACTAATTAATTATGCGATATTTTTCACATATTTTATAAATTTTTGTGAATATTTTTTTAATTTTGTGATTAATTTATTTATTTTTTGGATTTTGTTAAACTTTTTATTTATTTTTAATTTTTGATAAAATTACATATTTTCTATAAAACTTTAGAATTTTTGTTGAAATTTCGGTCATAAAACTATTAGCATTGTGGACGAGAATATTAGTAATGAACTAAAATTGCAAAATATTTTATGTGTTTATTAACATGTCGGAAGTAAGAACTCTCCAGTTGATGTGAGTTATTTCATTTTCTGATTATCCATTCACTGACTACAATCAAATACGTTCTTCATATGTATGGAGGCTTTATAAAGATTGAAATAAAGTACATTAATTTTTAATACAAATTTATATATTTTAAACTTTGATAACTTGTTTTAAAAATAGTTTTCAAATAATTAATATGTTTTTTTTATATATATATATATAACAATAACAATTGTTATAATTAATAAAATTAATGTAATATACAATTAAAAAGAAACAAAATTTTCTTTTATTAATTAAATATCTAAATATTAGCAAACACTTGGTAAAATTATTGATTTTATTTTCAATTTTTTTTTTTTTGCACAAAATATATACATATAAAAAATATAAATAATTAAATTAAATGCAAATAACTAAAACAAACCATTTGTGTAGTTTTTATTTTTTATAACTTTACTTTAAAAATAAAATAAAATTTTAGAAACCTAAAATTAATTGGATATATTAATGTATTATATTAAAGTTAGGACGTTTTACAACTTATGTTATTGTTAAGAAAATATAAATAAAAATGAGATGAAATAGTAAAAATGAATTTAACAAGAGTTTTATGTTTTGAGAGATTCATATGTACAATAGTGTTTGATTGTACATTAAATGCCGGTCAGTGCGCAAGTTCAGTAAGAAATTGTATGTAAGGTTGTTTGACATTATTATGAGAGTTGCAATATGTTGGCGGTACAATATTTACAATGTGCATTGTAATGGCTTACAGACAATATTGTATGTACAATATTGTATGTAGATCCCCTTTTGGCATACATACATACATACATACATGCATATTTTTATAAATATGAATACAACATATAAATAAATATACAAATTTTCATAAATACAGTGACAAACGAAATTTACGATGATGAGAGAAGTTTGGTTTTTACAAAAGATCATTCTTAAAACGTTAATTTAAAACTTAACGAACATTTCAGGCCTATTACAAAATCTAATTTATATAATTTAAATTTCAAAGTTTAAAATTCTACTCGTTAAATTATATTCTTCAAATACAGTTTTTATTATTATTATTATTATTATTATTATTATTATTATTATTATTATTATTATTATTTATTTTTAATGGTTGCTTTTAGAAATCTTGTGCAAAATTTTGAAATTCTTTATTTGGACCTTTTTCACAAATTATTAAAATGGATATTTTGTTTACAAAAGATAAATAAAAAGACATAAATATACCTCCCTGACACAGCTCCAATTTATTTCATTTTTCGCCATCGATAGTAACTTTTTATTTAGCTGCTATGTAGGGAGTTATTTTGCTCCCCAGCCAAATTGGTACTTTTTTTTTTTTTGTTAATTTTTTTATAAATATTTTTTATTCAGGATTTTACTATTGTAATATAAGCGAATATACTTTAATTGAAAATAAATAAGTAAATAAACCAAATATTTAAATAATGATGTAAGAAACGAAGATATAAATACATTTTTTTTAATACATTTATTACAAATTCTTCACTTTTCGAGTTAACTGATGTAAAGACTGACGGTCAGAAAATAAATTTTCACAATTATCGATTATTTTTGACACTAAAGTTATCTTTTATTTTTTGCCACTTATTTATTTTTTTAGGAATATAACCTCTAATTCAATTACACAGTTATTGGCTACTAATTGCTTAACTAATTTAGTCTCTACAAATTATAAGCAAATTTAACTTAAATTTATGTATAAATAAAAACTTTCGGAAAAATATTTATACAAAGAAAAAACTCCCTTGAAGAAATTCGCCATTTTGTTAAATTTGGCACCCGGAGAGCATAAAAGATCTTTAAGCACATAAATATTACTCAGGTAATTTAAGAAATTTATGACTAATAGTTGTGAAAGATAAATTTATGATAACAAAAACTTCATTTTTTATTTATTTTTCATTCTCTTAATAGAGAAATTGATTCTATAAATCTTTTATAATTATAGCAAAAGCATTAATTGATATAAATTATTTTGGAAAATTAGTTTAAAGAAATAATTAAAGACTTTTAAAAAGCTGCAGCTATGAGCATTTTTTTTTTTTTTTTTTTTTTTTTTTTTTTTTTTTTTTTTGTCATTTATATATTTTTTCAATATTTTTAGTTTGTAGACAACGGAAATATGGTTAAAGTTCTTTTTTTTTGAGGGTAAGCTCTCATCATGCAATAGACATTTTTGTTGTGCTAATGTTTGTTGTTGTTAATCAGTTAAACAACCCCCACCGAGCTTTAATGGAACAAGATTCGTGAAAAATGTTTGAAATTGACACCGAACAATTTTTCACCCTGTTTTTCTGATGAAGAAAAACGGAAACAAACTTTAGGGAAATTTATTTTGAAAAGAAGGATCACAGGAAGTTTTTTTACAAATACAACTGAATATCTGTCCATCTGTTAGATTGTCACTTGTCTGACACAATGAAACTGTCAGTGAAAAAAAAAACTGTGTAAAACTTAAAAATAATCACAAAACAATAGATTAAATAAAAACCACATACATACAACCACTTACACACCTCACACACTGGCAAAATAATGAAAAAAGTAAAAAAATTACCAACAACAAACTCTATTAAACTCAATACACGCACTGACAAACACACATATTTGTATATGAGAAACCTTAAATAGTGGTAGTAGTAGTATTACACACTCATACACATACGCGTTTCAATCACCAACAACAACAAAAGCAACATCATCATAATATTTTACCTCCTCTTTCAATATCTGTATGGACAAACAGACAAACTTACACATATACTCTATGTACATATGTATGTATGTACATAAAATGTACATGTGTGTACAATGTATGTGCAATATGGGGTTATGTATTTGTGTATATATGTATATATGGATGTCTGTCCGTCTGTCGTATGCATGACTACATGTACGTATGTATGCATGTTTTCTCTATTCAAGCAAAATTTCATTGCTCGCGCTGTAACTTGGTTCCAAAACTTTAATTAAATACACAACTTTTTTTAGTTTATTTTTCTTTTTTCTGAACATTGGAAAAATTTTTAATCAAGTTTACTTACTTTAAATCACAGCACTGTTGTTTTTATTTTCCTTTATTATTTTGGATTTTCTTTTTCTTGATTTTTTATTTGTATTTTTTTGTAATTATATATATATATATATATTTTTTTTTTGTTAAAATCCTACTCCAAAATGAAAATCAGGTTTTTTCTTGTTAAATAAAACACGAAAATCACTTGAAATATTGTTCTTTCTTTTTTTTTGGGTTTTTGTTGTTTTTTGTTCACAAGCTTTATTAGTAGTACAGTATGTTTTGCATAATATTCAATTCATTGGACAAAAAGAAAAAGTTTTTATTTTTAAATTAATTTTATCAATTTCTTTTAATAAAAGTTTTGATCTATAAAAACTCAAACGTGGTTCATAACACTACAATTTTTTCCATATTTCTTTTTATTTAATTTTTATAATCGTTTAATCGACCGACCGAACGAACCGTTCACTTTACAATTTTTTCTTCTTACAATCGAAAAAATTAAGAAAAAACCTAATAAAATGTATAATAAACCAAAATTATTTTCCTTTGATTAACTTTTACTTATTTTCAAAATGTCCTCGTTAATATGCATTTATCGTTTCACTTGCAAAAGTTTTTATATAGACACGATTTTTCTATATAATTTTTATTATTGACATATAATAATTTCACTTTTTTCTCTGCCTTAATGGCTGCGATATCGGATGTACGCATTTCGCAGAGCTGCTAAGCTTTGCCTTTGAAAAAGTCGACCTCGCCAAGAAACAGCCAATTGTTTTGCATTTTTCTTTTCTTCTTGTGAAATTCGTAGGGCGAATTATATCTTCTATAGGTCTAAGGCCTTTTTCCTTTATTGTCTCTAGGCTTTTGGCCTATTGGTCTTTTTTTATTGTTCTTCGAAAAAAATCTGTAACAATATTCCATACAGACGGCGTTGTTAAATTTTTTTCTTTTCACATAAATTTGTTATTCGCAATTTGACGTCGTCATTAAAAATTCACTTTTGTTGAAAATTTGTTCGTTTCTATGCACTTTTTTGCTGCTTGCTGATGTTTAATTCGCTAAAATGTTTTTATTTTGATTTTTTTAATGGGTTTTTTCACTACTTTTTTTTGGTTATATTCCAGGAGCAATTTTAACTTTTGTGCAAAGATTTACAATTCTATTTCACACGACGACATAATTGCAGAGACCTGTGCCAAACGTTTTTAACGACGGCGTCGGTTTTTCTAAAAATTTCGACGGCAGTTCATAATCGGATGGCGACCATAATAATATAATAAGATGTATGTATATTATTTGAAAATTTAAAGTGGTTTCATTCTCAAATTGTTTTTTGAAAAAGCTTTGAGCACGGAATTAATTTTAGTTGCGATCGTAATGGTTTTCTGTGACAGGCCTGATATTTTTAAAGAAATAAAATATTGAGAAAAAGAGTCTAATAATCTTACTACAATTTGGGATGATAAATATTATATTTAGTTTTGAGTTAAATTGAATATAAAATTGTACCATAATTGTACTGAAATGTTAAGAACTTGTTCTAACCAATATTACAACATTTTTGACCTTTTGAAAATTTCATTTAAGCTCTCAAAATTATCAGCATTATTATTTTTATGAGCCAAAACTATTTAAATAGACTATTCTAAAAAATAATATTAGTTGTAAATTTCGAAGCCGAAATTTTAATGGCGGCGGCTCCCGAAAAAACTCCGACGGCTCGAATCAACTGGCTCTGCATACTTGCCTCCGCTAGTGATGGTCGAGTAACGACTTGCCAAGTTAGTTAATATATTTGCAAGTGACTATTTCTCATAGACATTGAATAAACTAGGTAGCACTGTTTACATTTATTTCCTAGTCAGCGTTGTCAACTTTCAATTTTACTACTAAAAAAACGCGTAACTTTCTCAAAAAAGCACTGAATTTTTACTATATTTTTCATTATCGATATGTTTTTAAGTTCAAAGAACAAGTTAATTTTCTTAATTTTAAAATAGTTAACAGAATTCTATCTACTTTGAGATCTGATACGATTTTTTATTACATGTAACGACCCAATTCAAGTACAAACTGTGTAAAAATTTTAAAAATCACAAAATAACATTTTTAGAAATTAATTTTCTTAACATAGTACATAGTATAATAACAAAGTACTCGCACATCTACAAAAACAACAATTCCTTGTATTT
>MINK01009026.1:0-16053 GCA_001735545.1 Phormia regina
ATAGTCTAGACTATAAACTAGATCATAGTCTAGACTATAAACTAGACTATAGTCTAGACTATAAACTAGACTATAGTCTAGACTATAAACTAGATCATAGTCTAGACTATAAACTAGACTATAGTCTATTAACTATAGACTATAAACTAGACTAGTCTAGACTTTAATTTTAACTATAGACTAAATTATATACTAAACTATGGTCTAGCCTTTAGATAGATTATTATATAGCCTACATTTTATCCCAGAATCTAGATTATACTTTGATAAAATATATTTTATCCTTAAGAAAATGTTTCTGGCAATTATGTCCTCCTGTTAAAATTGTAACTAAAAAATCTATAGATTTTAAGAGTTTCTCACCAAAACCAAAAAGTAACGGAATTTCTTTTTGACACATAATCAAAGGAAACTTCCGGTAAAATTAAAGGAACCTCCTTTAAAATAAACAAATAATTGTAATCAATAATAACATTCTTACAAAAAACATATGTTATTTCCTTTTACCCATATAAATTTTATTGCTACAAATGTTATTTCTACTTCCTGTTTTAATGTACTTTTAAGACATGCGCCAAAAGACAGCGTATATCTACGTGGTTGTACCTTTTTCTAATATAAATAAAATTTTGTCATTTTGTTTGAGTTGAATAAATGTTAGAATGTTTTTCTTTTTTACCTGAGAATTTTATAAAAACATTTTCTTTTACAATATTTACAAAATAGTTTTAAAATATTCTGTTAGCCTGTTAGGAAAATTTCTAAATTTTCACCTGAGTGTAAAAAATTGTCACGGCAGATTTTTTCTAAACGTTTTCTAATATGTAATATGTTTTTTAAGGTGTCAGGTGAGAAAATACGTTACATTTTGTAGAAAAATTTAAAAGGGGAAGAAATATTTATCTTCATTTTAAAAAGCATGTGCCAAAAAATTAACAGATGTTCAAAAATAAAAGTATTGGAATTTATTTCCTTTTATTTTCAAAGAAAATTTAAGGAAAGTATTTCCTGATTTGAAATATTCTGTTATCCTGTTATATAAATTTCTTTATTTTCTTTTAATTGTGGAAAATTCTCACGAGATTTCTTTTTAAGAGCGTGGGAATTTGTGTTTTTTATAGGATTTTTAAAAAATAGCGAGAAACCATAAAAAAATGTATAACCAAAGGAAGAACAATATCCGGTTACAATTTTCCTGAAAAATGTAACGTTTTTTTTTTAACAAATATATTTTTCAGTTACCTTATAAGAAACAATAATTCCCACGTTATTTATTTGAATAATTTTTACAAATTATTTAAGGAATCTTCCGTGAGAAATTTTCAAACTCAGGTGAAAATATAGAAATTTTCATAACAGGAGAACAGTTTATTTTAAAGGACTAATTCTAAAAAAATGTCAAAGGAAAATATTTCAAAAGTAACACAGGTAATAGAATAGATGAAAAACATTTTCCAGTTCACATCAATATTTATAAACATTTGTTAAGAAATAGATATAACCGCACATCCGGCAATTTTTAGCGCATGTCCTGAAAATAAAATAAACAGGAAGAAGGCTGGAATGCAATTGGAACTGTAAACAATAAATAAAGGAAACACATGTGAATATTTTGGTATTGATTACTTGTTTATAAATATAAAAAAGATTTTTCTAATCCTAACGGAAGTTTATTTTGACTTGTGTCAAAAATAATCGTTACATTTTATTGAGGAACGAACAATTTTAAAACTCTTAAGAGTTTAATTTTAAAAATTAGAAATTATTTCGATTTAATTAATTTCTAACTAATTTTTCTTTCCTATTACATATCTCAACAATTATCTATGTTTGTAAAAAATTCTCACGAGAGTTTTTAAAAAACTACATCCTAAAAAATAGTTTTTATTTATTTAGTTTTAATCGTGGGAATATTTTTGTACTAAAAAGAATTTTTTATAAAAAATAATTGATTTCAAATTAAGCAACATTAAAGTGTGGGAAATATTTTTATGTTAAGTATGGTATAAAATGTATTTCCAATTCAATATGATTTTTTTCAAATTAAGCATAACTAATCCTTACTTTTGTCCCTCCCTTAACAAACAAAATCTCAGCCTAAACAAAAAATTTAGTTTTAGATCATAAATCAACAAGTGTTTTTCTATATTTTCTGCCTGGAAATTCATTATCCTAAAATCGTTTTTAACTAAAATTTATGAAAAATCTTCAACAAACATTAGCTTAGCTTATGTAAGCCTGTTACAAAAAATGTTAAAATCTTATGAATTGTTAAGAAATTCTCACGCTAAGAAATTCTCATCATTTTGAAAATCTCCTAGAAATTTTCTCACGCATTAGATAGTTTCATTAATCTCGAAGATCATATTCAACGAACTTTCTTGTAAATTTTCTCACGCAACAAGTGTTTTTAAATAGAAAATTTCCTACCTGTAATGAATTTTAATCTCAAATTTCATTCCTCAAATCTAAAATTTTTAAAAATCTTTTAAAATTTTCTTCTAGCAGTGTACTAAAACTTCTGCGATCTTATTCAAAATATCAAAGAATTATGTTGAAATTTTCAAAATTTCTCACGCACTTTTTAAGGATTTCTTTTTTGTTTTAAATAAATCAAAGCGTGAGAACCTAGATATTTAAAAATTATTTTTTTAAACGTGGGAATTATTGTTTTTTAACTAGATGATAAAAAATAACGATTTAAAAAATTCTCACATGAAATCTCAGCTTTTTTCTACCTACTTTTCAATATTTTTATTTCTCTAAAACTATTTCTAATGTTCTTTCACAAGCAACAAGTGTTTAAAGGAAAATTCCTTTGGGAAAACAAAATCAGATGAAAAAGTAATTGGGAAAAATGTACATATACAAAACATGCTGAGCTCCTGTTTAACAACATTTTATAATCTGATAATAGTTTTTCTTGGGACGCTATAAACCAGTGATAATAATGTATTATATTTTTGATTATAATTTTATTATAAAGCATTACAGCTTATTATAATTCTATTATAATTAATTTTAGCATATTTTAATACGATTATAATGAATAATAATTAATTATAATACGATTATAATTTAAACTTATTTATTATAACTCGATTATAAGATGTTGTGATAAATTAAAATTGAGTTATATTGTATTATTGTTCATTATAATACAATTATAATGTATCCTGGAATATTATAATGTGTTTATAATACTTTATATTATATTATAATGTAGTTATAATATACTTATGCGCATTAAATTGAAATTAAAATATATGGATTTACATTATAAGACAATTATAATAACCATTAATATATTATAATTCTATTATAATGTATTCTGGTAAATTATAATCAAGATATAATTTATAACTAATTGTTATAATTCCATTATAATGCATTCTGCTATATTATACTTAAATTATAATGTATTCTGGTACATTATAATTGCAATAGGATGTTGTGGTAGATTATAATTGTGTTATATTATTCATGTTTATTATAATATAATTATAATGTATCCTGTTATATTTTAATTTAATTAAAATGTTTTTTAATATATTTTAATAAGATTAATATATAAGCAATACATTATAAACAAATACTAATGAATTATGTAATGGTATATTCAAATTGTAATATATTGTAACAAATTATAATTTGAATATAAATATTTCTAGTGCATTATACTTTAATTATAATGTACCCTGGAACATTATAATGTGATTATAACACTTTTAAGTATATTATAATGTAATTATAATGCACTTATGTGCATTATATTGGTATAAAATTATCCCGATTTACATTATTATGGAATTATAATGAACATTAATGTATTATAATACTATCAAAATGTATTCTGGTAAATTATAATTAAGATATAAAATATAATTAATTATTATATTTCTATTATAATGCATCCTGCTATGTTATAATTGGATTATAATGTATCCTGATCTTTTATAATTCCAATGAGATGTTGTGATACATTATATTTTAATATAATTAAAATGTTTAATATAATTAAAATGTTTTTTTTTTATCACATTTTGAAAAATTATAATATAAGCAATACATTATAAACAAATTATAATAAATTATCTAATGTTATAATTTAATTGTAATATATTGTAATTATAATTTGAATATAAATAATTCTAGTACATTATACTTTAATTATAATGTACCCTGGAACATTATAATGAGGTTTTAACACTTTTACGTATATTATAATGTAATTATAATGCACTTATGTGCATTATATTGGTATAAAATTATCTCGATTTACATTATTATGGAATTATAATGAACATTAATGTATTATAATTCTATTATAATGTATTCTGGTAAATTATAATTTAAATATATTATACAATTAATTGTTATAATTCCATTATAATGCTTGCTTCCTGCTATATTATGATTATAACTCCAATAAGATGTTGTGGTAGATTATAATTGAGTTATATTGTAGTCATGTTCATTATAATATAATTATAATGTATCCACTTATATTTTAATCTAATTAAATTTTTTTTACCACAATACATTATACATAAATTATAATAAATAATCTAATGATAATAATATTATTATAATATATCCCAATTTATTATAACTCGATTATAACAATTTCTGTCGCATTACAATTCAGTTATAATTCAATTTGTTCATATAATTAAATTTTCACGCATTATGTTAAATTATAATCAAATTATAACGTATTATAAAGTATTATAAAATAATTATAATATTTCAAGTACATCATATTCTAGTAATTATGTATTATTTAATGCTATAATTCTATCATAATGTATTCTTGTAAATTATAATCTAGTTATAATAAATAATTAATTATTATAATTCGATTTTAATGCGTCCCCTCATATTATACTTAGATTAAAATACAGCCTGGTGTATTATAATTCCATTATAATTAATTCTAGTGTGCTATTCTTAGATAACATTGTAACTTGGTACATTTTTATAAATTATCATGTATTCTTTAATATTATAATGCATACTAAAGGATTATGGTACTATTATAATGCATTTTAATTTGTTATAATAAGAATATAAAATTTTCCGGTACAGTAAAATTCAATATTAATGTATTATTGTTAAATATAATTAAATTATAATGCTTTATATTATATTATAATGTGTTTCAGTACATTATAATGTGGTTATAATACATTATGTAAAAATTATAATATATCACTTTAATTATAGTACAATTATAATACATAATAATGGATTATAACATCATTATAATGTATTTTTGTAAGTTAAAATAGTATTATAATATTTTCTGATGCATTATAAATCAATTATAATATATTTTTAAGCATTATTTTTATTAAAATATATTTAAATACATTATATTATTATAATTGAATAGTTATAATATGTAACAAAAAATTATAATTTAGCCTAGTTGATTATAATTATAATAAATCCTGCTACTTTATAACTGTTTCGTAACATCATCTAAAATATTAACATTGAAAAATAATAAATCTTGTTAAATAAAAATCCGATTATAATATATATTAGTATATTATAATTGAATTATAATGCTTTCTCATATAATTTTCTACAAATACAATGTATTATAAATGGATTATAAATATACTGGTTCATTATAATCCCATTATAATAGATTATAAAGCATCATATTTAATTATTATATTTTTGTTTATATTACAAAAAAAAAAAAAAAAAAAAAAAATATGATCCTATGCAAGTAAATATTCTTCGTAGTAGATTTTTTTTTTTAATTTATAAGGATATCTTGTTAAAAATTATAATTTACTTTAAAAATGTAAATTATAAACTTTTCCCACGTATTTGAAGATCTGATTTTCTTTTCTCAACAAATATGAGAAATACTCACACTTTAACATTTCCTACAAAAATGATCTTTTTAAATTTCCCTGGTACTTTTTAAAATTCCTTATTTTAGTATCCTTGCTCTTATGCTGAACTCCTGTTAAACAGTTGTGCAAACTTTCTTTGAAATAAAGAAAATTCTCACGTGTCCTGACATGTGTGTTCAGAATCCCCAAAAAAAGGAAGTGCTATGCTTCCGGTATTTACTTTTTTATTAAAAAAAACTATATTATTATTGTTAAATTACCCATTTAAAATCGTTTAAGCAACAAGTGTTTTAGAAAATTCTGCTTGTTTTTCTTGAAAAAATTATTTAGCCAGCTGTCTGCTGGAGTTGTTTTTAACAACTAAAACAATTAAATAAATATATTTTAAATTTATTTACCATTAGCAGCTGGTTTTAAAAGGATCACGTGTGGTTTTTATTCTCAGCTTCCTAAAAATAATATTAAATATCAAAATGATC
The DNA here is from genome assembly GCA_001735545.1 of Phormia regina. Classification (NCBI taxonomy): domain Eukaryota; kingdom Metazoa; phylum Arthropoda; class Insecta; order Diptera; family Calliphoridae; genus Phormia; species Phormia regina. Next base: position 6,353 of record MINK01009026.1, read on the forward strand.
AGAAAATTCCTTCCTACTTCCTGTTTAAACAAGTGTTCCTCTAAACTATAAAAACAGATTTGTAAAGATTAAAAGAACTCGTGAGAATTTTCTTTTTAGTATTGAAAATGTGTAATATTTTCTATTAGGATATCAGAAAATTTGTTAGAGATTTATGGAAGAAAAATGTTAATCTACCTGTATATTGAAAAAGGATCCTCTTGAAAAATTATTGTGCGTGAAAATTTATAAACTTTTGGGTTTGAATTTTCCAACACGTGTTAAAACAATGGCCAGGAAAAACAACTATTAAATATTTTTTTTAGGATTCACTAAAGAATATAGTTAGAACTATTGATTATGTTTAAGCGTGAGAAAATTTATAATATAAAAAAAAAAATATTTTTTTTACATTTTCCGAACACGTGGGAAAAATTACAAGTGAAATTTTCCAAAAAAAAAAAACAAAATTCTCACACTACATTTAAAAAAAATTTAAAAACTCGTGAGAAACTTTGTACAAAAAATTACTTTACATTTTATATTGTAATAGGCTCACATGATTTATAACAAGTTGAAGTCAAAATTACATGGAAATTCTGATTGATATTAAAAAAAATCGTGGGAGGATTTTTTTAAGAAAATTCTCAAGGAAATTTTTGTTCAAGAATAGTTTTTTAATTCTCACGCTTAAAAAATTAATAAAAAATAAAATTCCCACGATTGTTATGTAGAAAACAAAACTCGTGAGAATTTTCAAAAATTTCTAATAATATTGTAACAGGATATCAGGATTTTCTGCAATATTTTCTAATGCTGTAAAATCTCTAGAATAGAGCAGATTTTTTGTTGTAAAAATTAGAAGTAGATAGAAAAGACTAGAGATTGTTTAGGATGCATTTCCAATATGACAATGTTCAGAATATTCTGTGATCCTGTTACTTAACATTATAGAAATTCCGAATGTAAAAAATAAAAATTGTGATTTTCATGGTTGAATAAAATTTCATTAGCAATTTCATAAAGCAATCTGTAATCCTGTTACATATCTTTAAAAATTATGCTATAATTTTCACGATCATGAAAATATCAAGGAAAATTAATTTATCGATTAATTTGAAAAAAATATGAGTTTTGAAAATCCACACATAAAATTGTGTCCTTTTTAATACAAAATCCTGATAAAATATACAATTTGCTTAGTAAATATATGATCATGCTACAAAATTAAATTTATCTTGTTAAAAATTCTGTCAACCTATTAAAATTTAAAATAATTAACTCAAATCAATTAAAAATTCTCACGAATTTTGATTCTTTACAAAAAAATATTATGGGATTTTTGTAATTTTCCCACATGTTTAAGAACTTGGATATTTTTTGGGATTATAAAAAAATTCTCAGGTTTTATTATACAATCTTTTTTTAATATGATTCTTTAAAAAAATTAAAGAAAATTCTCATGGATTTTTTAACGATCGTTCAACACGTGTTTGAAAACTCAGATTGAAAATTTCTCACGCTTAGACATTTTCCAGACAAGATCCTTTTTAAAATTTTTCATTTAGCCTTCGAAATTTTCTGCAATCCTGTTAAAAAATTTTAATACTTTTCTTAAGACAAAGAAAATTTCTCACGAGTTTTTTAAGATTTTCAGGATGATGCATTATTTTCCCACAAACATTTATTTAAAGAGGCACAGGAAGTAATTTAAATGAATTTTAATCATTACGATCACTTTTAGAAAACCGAGATTTGAAATATTCACCTGCCACGCCAGGATGTTAAAAAATAAGGCAACAGGTTTTAACAACCACAAACAGCTGGTGAATTAGTTTTTAAAGAAAATTTGAAAAACGGATGTGAAAAATTTTCCATTTAAAAGGACATTAAAACCCACTTGTTGAAGGACAGTTTTTAAAAACTACCATTGATTATTATTAGATTTTTTACAAACATTTTTAAAACCGGATGCGTAACACTTCCTTCCGTTTTTTAAGGATTTAGAAACACACACGCCAAAAAGGCTTTGGAGAACATGTGAGAATTTTCCTAAAATTTTTGAAACTATATGATATTTTCTAATAGGAGTTCAGCAAAATTTAAAAGGGATTTTGTAAAAGGAAAATTAAAATTTAATACCTAACCTACTGAAAAAGGATTCGACCATGAGAACTTCCCTAACAAACACATTGAGTGAGTTTTATTATTGTCATTTTGAAAACTCTTGAAATTTTTATAAATTTCTAAAACGATTTTTAATGTTAAGTAAAAGGATATCAGTATATTCCAAAACAATTATTTAATTATATTCAATATTATCATTAACCTAAAATTTCTAAATAATTGAAATTTTTACAAAATACTGAAAATTTCTCACTCCTTTGAAGCTACACAAATTTACAGCATTAGAATATATTATAGAAAATCCTGTTCCGAAATTAAAGGAAGTTTTTGAAAATTTAAAAAATTCTCATAACATATCGTGGGAATTCTATTTTTTATAATTTTTTTTAAAGCATGAGAAAATAATTGTTTTAAAATATTTATTTAAAAAATCTTCTTTCTTAAAAAGTCGTGGGAGTTTTTTTATGTTAAACAAGATTTTAAATTAATTTTCACATTAATTTTATCATCAACTTCTTAAAAATCCTGCAAACCTATTACAATAAAAAATATAAAGTCATTTCTTCTACAAAATTTCTCACGAGTTTTGAAATTTTTTTAAAATGTAATGTGGGAAATTTGGTTTTTTAGGAAAAATTTCACTAATAATAATATTCATATTTTCTTTTTTTATATTTGAATTTTTCTCACGCTTACTTATTTTCCCACCATGATCAATAGATCCATCTAAAAAAATATTTAATTGTAGTTTTCCAGGCCATTGTTTTAACACGTGTTTGAAAATTCAAATCTAGGAGTTTAAAAATTCTTATACACATCATTTTCAAAAAAGATCCTTTTTTCAGTTTTTAGGTAGATTTACATTTTTACTCTATGAATACCTTTCAAATTTGCTGATGTCCTGGTGGAAATAATTAAAAATTATCAACACTAAAAAGAAAATTCTCACGAATTTTTTTCAGACTTTCAGAATGTGATTTTTAGAAATCATTAACAAAAAACACTTGTTTAAATGGGAAGCAGAAAAGAATAATTTGACAAGCTGCGATTAAAAAAAAGAAACACGATATAAACTAATTTTGAATACTAATACCTCAATATCTATTATAATCAAAGTATATTGTAACTAAATATATAATTGAATTATATTTGACTTATAATATATAGGAATTTATTTTGATTATGTTTTATTATAATAGATTTATAAAAGTACAGTACTCATTATAATTAATATATAATACATAAAAATACTTTATATTATAATTATAACATTCCATTATATAATATAATAATATACAATAATTAAATTATAATGGCCCAGTAATAATTATAATCACATTATAAAGTACTACAATACATTATAATCGGATTAGACTATATTGCAATATATTATAATCCAATTATAATCCACTATAAAGTATTATAAACGAATTATAATCTAATACAATATATTATAAACAAATTATAATAAATTACAATATATTATAATATAATTACAATGCATTACATTATATTGTAATCAAATTATAATGTACCACTATATATTATAATCCAATTATAATGTAATAAAATATATTATAATCAAATTATAATTCATTACAATATATTATAATCAAATAATAATGCGTTACAATATATTATAATAAAATTATAATGCATTATAATATATTATAATCGAATAATAATGCAGTATGATATATAATAATGATATTATAATGTACTTCAGGACATTATAATCGATTTATTATGATCAACAAAACATTATGATCGAATTATAATGTACTATAATAAATTATAATTGAATTATAATTTATTGCAATCTATTATAATCGAATTATAATGATCTATTACGATTCAAAATTCATTACAATATATTATAACCCAATTGTAATATCTTTCCATACATTATAAACAAATAATAATGCGTTAAAATATATTATAATCGAATTATAATGTATGACACTACATTATATTCGATTGATCATTTTCAACTAAACATTATGATCGAATTTTAATGTAAGACAATAAATTATAATCGAATTATAATGCATTACGATATATTATAATCAAATTATAATGCAATACAATATATTATAATCAAATAATAATGTATTATAACATATTATAATCAAATTATAATTTATTGAAATATATTATAACCCAATTGTAATGTATTTGAAAACATTATAATTTGATTATAATGCATTACACTACATTATAATCGATTTATAATATTTAACAACACATTGTGATCGAATTATAACATAAATGAATACATTATGTTCTTATTATAATGAATAAAAACCCCTTATAATGAAATTATAATAATCGATGATATATTATCATGGCTCAGTATTAATTATAATCCAATTATATTTTTCCAAAATACATTATAATGGAATTATAATAAACAAAAATACTTTGAAATGGGATTATAATCCACAAACATACTTTGTAAACAAATTATAATATATTTATGTATATTATAATTGAATAATTATGAACCAATATTCATAAAAAACATATAATTTATTACAATATATTATAATTTATTACAACAGATAAAATTATAATATTCATTAATTCATTAAAATCTGATTAAAATGTTAAGAGAATATTAACAAATTATAATGTTGTTTTATAAACTATAATGACCTTAATTTATAATATATTGGAATACATTTAAATAATTTAAATATAAAATAATATAAATTATACGAAATTCTTATATATCGAGATTTAAATGATTTTTTTTTTTAAATAATTCTTTTGAAAATCACTCCTTCTTTTCTGTTGCATTTCTTTTATTTAGCAAATTTCTAATCACAATAACAATCAACAAGTAGTGGTGGTGGTTTTACATTACAGCGCATCTTTTTACATGAATTTTCATTTTTTTTTTGTGTGTGGAAGAAAATTACCAACCCTTAAACAAATTCCATGCAAAGGAAAATTGTATGCAACAAGTTTTCTTGGCAATAGAATATGTGTGTAAGTGTGCTTGTGTCATCTATGGTTTTCCACCAATTTTCCTTATGTTGTAAATGTAATTTCTAATTTTCTTTATTTTCCAACTGAAATCTATGTTGGCCTGTTACAAATAGTGGAAAATTTACGAAAACATGTGTCGCACTTCTCACGCATCTTACAAAATGCCACGAGTTGGAAAAACTATTTAAGGGAGAAATTTCTTTTGCTTTTTTTGGAAAAAGAAAAGGAAAATGTCAATTATGATCATGTTTTCATAGCAAAATTTTATTTAAAGGAATGTATACATATGTTGAAATTTCTGTAATCCTGTTAAAAATATTTAAAAAACTTTCTCTTACTTTCTTTAGGAAAGGAACAAAAAATGTTATTTCTCTGCTAAAGAATGTAAAGACATATTTTTAATGCAAAACCAATCTCTATTTTCTGTTATTGATTCAAAAAAAGGGGAGAAAGTATTTAATATGTAAAAGAAAATTTCCTTTAAATTAGTTTAGAAATTTGTTGTATCTGTGATAGTAGTTCTTAATTCCTGTTATTTAAAATTCTCTATCTTTAATATTGAATCAATATTTTAAAGTTGTAATATTTTTTATAAAATTAGTTTTCTTTTGAAATACTCTTGATTCCTTTTAAAAACACAATTTTTTTAATTTTCCCACGAGTTTTCCTTTATAATGTATTTATTTCAAATTTAAATTAAATTTCCAATTGAAATTTCTGTTTTCCTAATACATTTGTTTACAAAAGTCTTGGAAGAAGTGAAAATTTTCACACGTTTTCAATAAAATTTCAATATATTTTTGTCAAAATACATGGGAATTTTTATTTTTTAGAAAATATTCTTAAATATCTTAAGTTTTAGAAACCCTTTTTTTAATATTTTCCCACATTTTTCTTATTATTCCCACGAGTTTTTTTCACAAAGATTCTTATTTATTTTAATTTAAAATTATATTTTTCATCCTTTCACTTGCTTAAGTTCCTGTTTTCCTTATACATTTGTTTATAAAAGTCTTGTTATAAGTGAAAATTTTCACACGTTTGCCAAGGACCTCTGGGAAAATCGTGGGAGATTTTTATTATTAAAAAAAAAACAATTGTGAGAAGTTTAATAATAAAAAAAGAAAATTCCCATGGTTTTAAAAAATGATTTCCAATATTGGGAAACAATTTTCCCACACTCGTACAAGAATTTGTCTTTGTAAAATTCTCACAATTTTGTAAAATTCTCATACAAATTCCTAAATTGCTTGCTAAAAATTCTGTGCTCCTAATGTACTTGTTTACCAAAGTTATGTTAGAAGTGAAAATTTTCACACGTTTGACAAGATCCTTTAAATGTTATTTTAAAATCATTTCAATAATCCTGCTCCTATTTAAAATATTTTTAATATCCTGCAGAAATTTCTGTATTCCTGTTAAATTTGTTTACAAAAGTCGTGTTGAAAGTGACAAATTTCACACATTTTGAAAAAGGGCAAAAAGGATCATAAAAAAATAATGAAAAAATTACAATTCTTTTATTTACATTTTTTCTTTATGTAAATATTGTTCTTTGCATTTTCATTCATTACTTTTAAAGTGTCCTATTTACATTCCTATTTGATTTTATTTTTCATTATAATCTTGCTAAAATGTCTGCAATCCTAATACATTTGTTGATATGAGTCAAATTGGAAGTGAGAATTTTGACTCAGGGTCAGAGAAACAAGCCGAGGCAAAATTTTCGGCGGCAGCGGCGCAAATTAAAGGACTAAATTTTCGGTTGGGACTTAGTATACTTTACATTGTGACGCCCGGGTGCTCCCTATCTACAAAAAAAACTTAAAGTAATTGAAATTATCATTTCTATGATTTCATCATTTATTAATTAAATAATTATTCTCTTTTATACGATCAATTATTAATTTAAATTTAATAAATTTAGCACTACATTCAACTATTCGAATAAGACAGAAAAATATGACTTGAAGCTGATAGGTTTGTATATCTGCTGAGGGCTTATTGTGTATTTCGAAAGAAATCATTTTGGAATTTCAATGTTTTAAATATACAAATTCGAACTATTTTTTTTTTCGAATTTAATTATAAAGTAACCCCTCAGATCACCGATTTTTTCTTTAACTTGATAAGAATATGTATATGAAACATATTGGAAATATTATTTATTTTTAAGCAGAGTTGGCTAATAAGATTTCCATTTAAAAATGTTAATTAGAATTTTTTTAAATAATTGACTTGGCAGCACTCAAAATTAAAATACAACGGAAATTCGTTAAAAATTAAAAATATCTTATTGGAATTTTATTATTGAGTTGGCAACTATGTCTATGTTCACAATCATTTTTTTGTTATTGTTAAAAAATAAACAGGACGGTTGCTAGGACATGTAGCCTAGTGTAAAATTGGACTATATTCGAACAAGGTAGTTTTTTAATATTATTTATTCTATATTGCACTTTAACTTCTGATCGGACGATTGAATTTCCATGAACTTAGGTATAGGGCTAACAGAGAAGTGTACAATGTTAAGTTTTGAAGGGAGACTGAATAGACACCTAAGGAGCGGAGCTAAAGGGACTCAAAGTTGGGTATTTCAGATATAAACATTTTTTAAACGCTGGCTAAATTTTTGTTTCTCATTACATTACTATAAGTATATTTACCTATTTATTAATTTTGCATGTTATTTGTCCAGTTATTTCTCCAGTTTTTTCATATATTCTACTATTTTTGACTGATTTTGTTTGTTTTTCCTATAGCTAATTAAAAAACTAAATTATTTTTTGAATAAAAAAATAAAGTCAATATCTTTATCGAATCCAAAAATATACGATTTTGAAATTGAAAATGTTTGTGTTTTTTAGCCGAAAAAGTATCTGCATTCTTTTTTCTCTAAAATACAACATTTTTTAACAACATATTATATTTTATACTTTTCTGAAAGGTATGATTATAAAATAAAAAACAAGGCCAAACACTTACTTGGTCAAGGTATACCCCTCACGAATTTTACCCATTTTAAGTAAAAGTTTTTATTTTAGTCTATATTTTCTAAAATCCCAAAGCACGAATTGGCAACCAGATTGCAGTTTACAAATCTATAATATGTTGTTAAAAGTTTTGCAATGAAAATCTGCGGGACCGGATAAATGTGGATTTTATAGCCGAAAATGTGAAAAAACCCATTTTTGGGATGTTCGTTTTTTTCCACTTTCACATTTTATATGATAAAGTCTACATTTGCCGAAAATTTCGTTAAAATATCTTAACTAGCAAAGATTTTTATTACATATAAAATAATTATAGTTTCTCAAAAAAAAAAAAAAAAAAAAAAAAAAATGCTTTCAATTCTGCATTTTGTTCAAAATCTACTTTGCATTTTAAAACTTTATATTTATATTTTCTTTTTAAGACCAATAATTGCATTGTAATAACATCTGTTGACAATATGTAATTTTCCAGATTTTTGAAAAAAAATTTCATAAAAATACCTTGAAATGATTTTTAAAATATTTTTGTCCATAAACAAATAGGTTATTGTGTAATTCGATTCGAAAGAAAAAGCTTTCGAAAACCAATGTATTTTAAATACAATTTCGAAATATTTTCTTTACGAATCAAATTACACAATAACCCCCCAGCATAAAATTAATTGAACAACAATTTTAATTTTTTATATTTTTCCCATACACAAATAATTTTTACGCATTAAAATCTCAAAAAAAAGCCATTTTCGGGACACTCTACAACACATGTAAGCATGTTTTTTGTAGATATTTATAAGGACTTCTATTATTTACATTCAAGCCATAACTGAATTTTTAACAAATTATATATCCGAGGTGACTAACTTCGTAAGTCTATACTCCACCCGCGTGACAATCTATGACCTTGTATTCCTTCAAATCAACGCTAAAGCACCTCAGCTCTGATCATGCCAAATTTTACTTAGATATCTGCAACGGTCCACAAAAGAAATATATTTGAGTCCACTGTGTGATGTGTAATTGGTTATAACGTTGTTTACAAAACTGATGCTTGTAAAACATTACTAACTGCTAATAAATGAGTAATAGAATTTGTTTTCTTAATTTCAATTTAAATTTTTAATTCAAAATAACTTGTGTTTGCTGGGATATTAATACATCTATCACATGTTAATTTATTAAAAATTCTGTCTATAAATCATTGCATATTTTTAGGTGTTTCGAAAAAAGTAAAGAAAAAACGTTTTGTATATTTTAAGAAATATGAAATACAAAAAAATACCCTTCACCGTTATACCGACAAATAATAAAACTTCCGCCTTAACGTATGCTTTTATACTTTCATATTTACAAATCTACATTTATTGAAAATTACGAAAATTTGAATAAAAAAATTTAAAAATCATAACAAGCTTTGCTCAAAAAAAATTATAACAATAACTCTGTTTATATATGCTTGTACATATGTATATACAAACTTCATATAAAAAAAAAACAAAAATATTAACCGTTTATCATTATATTACTGCTGTTGTTACTTGTCTATAGAAAAAAAACACATTTCAAAAAGAAAACAAAATACTTATATAGTTAGGTTCTTCATCATCAAAGATT
>MINK01009026.1:16069-27633 GCA_001735545.1 Phormia regina
AAAGCTATGTTAAGTTATTCGATGTAAGATGGAAGTCTGTTAGACGTTCGATTAAGAAGTTTCAATCAAAGTATTCTGACTGAGTGGGTGACAGGCGCTGATCTAGCTCATGCTTTTGGGGGAGGAAAATAAAATGATTTTCACAACTATTTCCTTAAATTTTACGATTTAGTACAAATTTTCCATTGAGATTTTTCATTTTGGGGAGGGAAATTTCCTTTTTTCCCTCCCCGTGGATCCGTGGCTGGTGGGTGAAAACATAGAACTTGTAATTTGCACACCAACTGTTGGTGCTCATTGTAAGCAATACAAAGATTTGTGATCAAAATCAAAGAAACGGCGATTGTCTGCAATTCTTTATCCATTTTTTTTTATTGAAGTCCGTTTATGTTTGCTGGGAACTTTATTCATTCATCGACTTCTTGTAATGGTTTTTGTATAAAATCGTGCTTCTAAATCATATCATATTTTAAGGTGTAAAAAAAATAACATGAAAATAATACTTTTTGCATATTTTAAGAAAAAAAAAAAAAAAATAAATAAATAAAAACATTTTCTCCAATTTATATTTACAATTTCTGGGAGCCTTATAAAAATCCTTGCATACGGTTACAATTGAATGATTTTTGAAGTATTTGTGTATAAAATAAGTGTGAACCAGCAAGAGTATGAGAACACATATATAACATGCGTGTGTCTAACTAAACCTCATGTACATAGTATGTGTGGATGTATGTATTATTTATTATATCCTGACATGACAATTGTATCCTTTTAATTAAACATTTTGGTTTCATGTTACAATAAAATCCTTTTTTGAAGTGGTTCTAGTTCACTGATTTATTTAGTGGTTTTTTTGATTGTTAATGAACCAGAAATAAATTACATAAATGTAATGAATATGTACATACGTATGTACTTATGCATATTTGTAAAATATTCTGTTAGCCCAGTAAAAGTAAACAGTCATGTTCCAAATCAATGATTTCAACAAAAAAATATTTCATAGAGCAAATAAGTGTATTTGTTAGTTAAGTTGGCTTATAAATAACGTGACCTTATTAATGTTTGATGACTAGTATATGGGTGTCCTTTTACAATTATTATCCTTTTTGTGTAAAATGTTTAAGGTCTAGTGATTATATATGTAGATATTATTTTTTTCTTTTCCGTTTGTTGATTTTGTGTTTTGTTTTGTCATTATCTTCTAATCTAATCAAATCGAGCAGAAATTTCATTTGCAGAAACTTTACTTTGAGTTTAGCTACTTATTTCGCTGTTATCCTAGTAAAAATCAACAATTATAATTTACTTGAGTGATTTTTAAGGTCATTGAGATGTAAAGAAAGATTTTGTATAAATTTTGTATAAATTAGCAGTGAATTTAAGCTGACATTTGAATTACCTTTATATCCTTTACACTTCATACCAAACCATTTATCATCATTTTAAATGACAATTGTTATTAGTAGCAAAAAAAATCACTGACTTGGAACATAAACAGAAATTTTACTAGGCTTCCAGAAAATTGCTCGTAAACAAACATATTTTTTTGCAAAAAACTTTATTTTTCGTCACTTCACTTCATTTAATATAAATTCACTTGAAAATTCATTGAACTTGATTGAATCTTTCGTAATAAGGGACAAGAAAGTGTTTAATTAAATCAAAAGATTATTAAAATGTTTCATGTCAATCGTTAATATCTCTGTAAAAAAAAAAATTATATACAAATTGTGTATAATCATCATCAAAAATCATTGATTTGTAACAAAATGTAAAAGGAGCCCAGAATTTTTATTAAAATGTGTCGACGAAATTTACATTTGACTAATTTTGCTTATTTTTTGTGTAATATATTCAAGGGAGTTTTAGCAGGAGGAGTTAGGTTGAAATAAATTAATTTTGAAAGAGATCAACTATAGATACGAATAAGATCAGTGAAGTGGTAATAATATAACTTAAATTTAATTGGCGGAAAAATATATTACATTTTGTTCTAACAAATATACCAGCAAAAAATTTGGTAATAGGTTTGTAATTATTTTATACATTACAATGTAATAGGTGATACTTAATTATGACCTATGAACTTTTGAACATTTTTATAGAAAGACGATGGGAAGGACAACAAAAAAATATGTTCTTAGAAAGTATCTTATATAAAATATTGAGATTTTGGGAGAGAGAGGAGAAGAGAATACTAAACTTTTACATTCTCTTTACATCTTTCGTCTACAAAGTCAGAATTGCGGCAAGAAAAATTATTGTTATGTCAGCTCAGCAATGTAATTCAGATGAGGAAAATCGATTATATATTTTTTCTGATTTTTTTAAATTAAAACATTTCATTTAGTAAAGATATTTTAACGAAATTTTCGTCGAATATATACTCTGTCATATAAAATGAGAAAATGTATAAAAACTTTAAGATTTTTTTAATAGTAATCCCACAATTCCCAAAAATATGTTAAAAATCACTAAAATGGAATTTTTCACAATTTCCGCTATAGAATCCACATTTTTGCAAAGTCCCGTAGATTTTGATTTTAAACCTTCTACAACATTTTAAACCTTCATACAAAATTGGTTGAATTCGGAAGGGTGTGTACCATCACCAATCAAGTTATTGGACTTGTTTTTTATCTTAAGGTCATATCTAAGAAGTTACCTTTTAGAAAAGTGTAAAATTATTATAGGTTGCTAAAGAATTTTTTATTTTAGATAAAAAAGAGTGTAGATACTTTTTCGGCTAAAAACAACAAAATCGTGTATTTTTGGACACGGTAAAGATAACGACTTCCAATTTTGTGTATTTAATAGAAAATTTTGTTAAGAAAAAACTAATAAAATCGGTCGGAAATACTAAGAATATATGAAAAAAATTGGGGCAATAACATGCAAAATTTTGGTACTTGAAAATTCAAAAACAAATAACTCGAAAACTATAAGAGATAAATAAGACACGTAGGCATTTTTTATGTGTCTTCTTACAGCCTACAACAATAAAAATATTTTAAATCGGATATGAAACAGAAATTTGGTGATTAATTTTTTTAATATTTGTCAAAGGTACCCAAACTTGAAACCCTTTAGGTTTTCCCCTGAGGGTTTGTTGAGTCTCTTTTCCAAACTTTATATTGTACACTCCTCTGCTATGTTTATACCAAATTTCATGAAAATCCAACCAGCCAATCAGAAGTTATAGATTTATTTCAAAGAAAATTTTGGATTGTGACCCACTGTGGAGTGGTTCCAAAAGCTTTTATGAAAATAATTCTGCAACTTTTGAACCTTTAGAGATATTTCAATAAAATTTCACGTGGTCAAAGATGAGGTGTTTTCTAGCTGATTTGTGGAAGTACAGGACACTAATGGGTCAGGGTAGTAATGGGTGGCTCTCCAAATTTGGTCATCTTGGGTCAGTGTTATTTTTTTTGTTATTAATATTATATTTGTTTTTTTAATCGTCAGAGATTTCATCTATAATAAAACCAAAAAGGAAATTTTATTTATAGATAGTCCTTGTAAATATCTACAAAAATACGCTTGCAGAGGTAGATTATCTCTTTTAGTTTAAGAGATATTCAAGCCAAAATAAATGTATAACTCATTTTTAGCCTCGTTTTTTATGGCGGGCTTAATATTACCCCTACAATTTTTTATAAATATTATCCAGATTCTTGACCATATTCTTAATAATATTATTGCAAAACTCATCTAAATATATAAATTCGTTAAAGTGGAAATTTAAAAAAATTTTTAAATTTTTGGCTTTTTTCCCAAAAGGTGGCAATATTTATTGATTGATAAAATTAGTTTTTTGTTCTGGACTTTATAAATTTTGTTTATGTTTTCAAAAGAAATCTTAAGCTTGGTGCAAAGGTCTGCCTACAAGCCCTACCCAAACTTTGTCAATTTAAAACAAAAAAAAATGTTTTAAACTTTTTTCTTAAGTTCTCAAATAACAAAGCTGGGATCGACTTAAAATTATTTTAGTTATATAGCTGCATATGTAAGGTAAACACCAACAAAAAATTTCCTAACGGATGCCTCTTAAAATGATAGATCGACCATTTCAATAAATAATGATAATTTTTTTAAACACGTTTTATACGGATTGAGATTTTGGGTATTTTTATGTAAAAAATTAATTAATTAAGAATTTTTTTAATTCTCTGATTTTAGCTCAAGTTTATACATAATATACTGAAATTTCAATAAAATGTGACTATTTCTTTAGAGATTATTAATGTTTAAATATTATTTTTATAAAAAAAAATCGAAAAAATCCTAAAATTTAAATCCAACAAAAAATTCTGCTATAAAATGACTTTCTAATAACTTTTCTTTTACATATTATCAATCTCCATATTCTAAACTTTTCTAGGATGCCCAATACTTTTACAAAAAAATTCATACTTTTGCTTAAAATTTTTTCATATATTTGTACTAAAATTAAAATTATTTTTAAAAAAGTTTTTTGACAAAAAATATATATTTTTGTAAAAATTAAAAAATCAAAGCATATTTTTTTCCTATTCACTCAAGTGTAACGTTTGCTGGGAGCTCATAAATACTAAAAATAAAGCAGCATACAAAAAAGAATCCTAATAAATTTTATCTATGAAAAATCCTTTTTATAAAAATCATTGCAGCGTAACAATTACCGCTACAAATAACAGGACAACATATTGTAGTTATACCCATATATATAACAAATTACTCTAATTATTATGGTTTTTATAAAAAAAATCACTTAAGCGAAACATATACCGCAATATATAACAGGACCTCATAGCTATAATTGTATAAATAACTAAAAAGGATTTCTTTAGTTCTAAATTCAAATTCACTAAATTACTCTAAAAATAATTGTCACAATTTTGTTTTTCCTTAACAACTAAAAAAAAAAAAATAAATGAATCACTGTAGTGTAACGATTAGCAGGATTTTGAACAGGATAACAGCAAAAATAATTAGTTGGAATGTGTGTGTGTGTGAGGATGTGTATGAATACATTGATTATATTAAGTACAGAAGTTAGTAATAAATCGTGACAAAATCTAATTCATTATAAATAAAATTGATAATGCTTGACAACAACAGCAACAACAAAAAAAATGAAAAAATCACTGATTTGGAACACTGACAATGAAATAGAATGTTAATGTTTGGTTGAGTGACTGGCAGGCTTATAAGGATAACAACAATAATAATAAAGAAGGATTTTAAGTACAGACATATAAATTAGTTTTGTAGACAAAATACAAATAATTGTAATATGTTGAAGATAAAATAATTCGAATCAAAAGGAATAATAAAAAATGTATATATTAAGCTGAAACACAAAATTAAATTCTTCAAAATTCCAAAAAAAAGTACCAAAATTATTAGTACTAATTGAGCTAAATATCTAAAATAAAAAAAATTCAATTTTAATATTGGTTTTATTGAAACATAATTCTAATATTTTACCTCAATATTAATATCCTAGGAAGTAGTATGATTTAAAACTACATTCATGTAATTGATTTTCATGCTCCTTTTTGGTTCGTGATCTCCTATTACAAATGGGGGTGAAAATTAGTTTAAATGTTTTATAAACTCAAGAAGATGATAATGAGATCTTATATTAAAAAAAGAAAAGATTTTTTGTTTCTAATCTTAACGAAGTAAACCAAAAAATGAGTACTTGCTGCTGTTAAAAAAATGATCTTCACACACTTACTAATTAAAATGAATTCCTAATACAAATGGGGGTGGAAAACACAAGTGATCACATAATGAAGACATGTTGTTGTTGGAGACAATTTTCGTTTCCTTAAGACTTTACATGAAAAATCAGAGAAAAAATATCAATGATTTTAAATAAACATACTCTTTTGACGTCCTTTTGTCTAGTAGATTCTTTTTTAAGAAACTGCCAAACAATAAAAAATACAAAAAATCACAAACTGATCATTAGACACTTTCTAAGTGACATGATTACCTAATAAAAATGGGGGTGGAAAACACAAGTCAAAAAAATTGAATTGAATTTTGATCACAGTGATCACAGGTGGTCGTCGTTTTGTCAATTGGAGGCTTATTTAAGAAACTACAGCCAATTTTAGTTTTAATTTAATTTTATATGAAAAATCGAAATTTTATAAAAATTATGGGTGATCACAGATTGAGCCCCTTTTGCCAATTGGAGGCTTATTTAAGAAACTACAGCCAATTTTAGTTTTAATTTAATTTTATATGAAAAATGGAAATTTTATAAAAATTATGGGTGATCACAGATTGAGGCCCTTTGGCCAATTGGAGGCTTATTTAAGAAACTACAGCCATTTTTAGATTTAATTTAATTTTATATGAGAAATCGAATTTTTATAAAAATCGTGGGTGATCACAGATTAACATTATTTTGCCAATTGGAGGCTGATTTAAGAAATTATATACAATTTTAGTTTTCATATAATTTTATATGAAAAATCGAGTTTTTATAAAAGTTGTGGGTGATCACAGATTGATGTCCTTTTGCCAATTGGAGGCTTATTTATGAAACTACAAGCAATTTTAGTTTTCATATAATTTCATATGAAAAATCGTATTTTTTGTAAAAGTTACAGGTGATCACAGATTGAGGTCCTATAAATAAATACATTTTTTTTAATATTACTTTTTACTTTTTATTAATGTAAAATGCATTAAAAGTGTGAGTTTGCTTACTAAGTAATTGGTCCAATGACTTTTCCCAAAGTATAAACTCTTTTAATTTAAAAACATCTGTGTTTATGGGATGATGATTTCACAAATTCCCACAGCATGCACTCAATTGATAAATAAGTTTTTTTATTTTAACGTAAATTTGGTTTTTAACAAATTATGAAATCCTGGTATAAAAAGAGAATATTTTACACAACAATGATTTTGAGAAATAAAATATTTTTAGTTAATTAAATGTGCCATTGTTTAAGAAGAAGATATAGAAGTGATCCTGTCAAATGTAATCAAATCCTTCCTATCTAAATTGTAATAGGAGCTTAATGTTCTTTCTTCATTTTATTTAGAATACCAAACTTCTTTTTTACAGGTTGTTAAGTTAATAAGAATTCTATGGAACCTGTAGTTTGATTTTAACTATTAGTAAGGAAAAATAAAATTAAATCTTTATACAATTTCCACCCCCATTTATATTAGGATCTCACAATATTTAGAGAGATAATTTTCAACCAAACAGGTAGAAAAGTAATGGTACTTTTTTAAGGATTTATTGGAAATCTTTTTTTTTTAATAAAAAATTAATAAAAGTAAGAATGTATTGTAAAATTCTAATAATACTTTTCTCGATGAAATTACCATTAACTACATAATATTTTTTGAGATTTTGATTTTCGCTTTTATTTTTATCCAAATTTTATTATATATTTTGAAATCATTCAAGTGTAAAGATATCAGAAACATTTACTAGGAACCCATAAATAGTTAGATCTTTAAAAATAAAGAAACACTTTCTTTTTATAAAAAATCATTGATCTGTTGAAAAATTATTTTAAGAAATCTTAAGTACTTTTTATGATTTCTAAAGACTAAATCCTTCAAAATCACTGAAGTGTTAAGTTGCCAAAGATAAATAATGGGAGATCATAATATTTGATATATTTTTCTTAAAAAAAAAACATTACTATTACATAAGAAAACTCCAGAAAATTAATATTTTTCTATTCTAAAATTTATAAAAGATCTCCTACAAAGAAAGAATTAAATAAATATTCGAAACAGGTACCCGAAGTGAAATTATTCTTTAGAATCCCCACTGTGATTAAGTGCACTTAAAATAAATCAGTGTAACATTTCCACCCCCATTTATATTAGGAACTCATGATTAATAGAAAGTCAATTTACGAAAAATATTCGAGCAGGTTTTCAGTAAGATTTTGATCAATTTATATTTATTTTTTAATTATTTTTGTATGACAACACAAATATTAGTGATCATAGAATAATGTCCTTTTCCTTATTGAGTCCTTATTAGACTACAGCAAATTTTAGTTTTCTTTAAATTTTATATGAAGACTTTACTTCTAATGAAAGTTATAAGTGATCAGAAATTGAGTTAATTTTCTGGGTTGGGGTCTCATTTAAGAAACTACAACCATTTTTAGTTTTATCATGTTTGTGTTTGGAAAATTGAGTTTTGAAAATTCTCTTGTGAGAAATTTTTATAATTTTGTGTTTATTGAGTGGAACCTGGTATCAGGCAATCATAAGATTTTATTTTAGTAAAACTTTATTTTTTTATTTTTTAAAGAAAAAACTATAAAAATTAACTGAGTGTAACCTTTATAAGGAATTCAATAAAGGATTTCACTCAACTAGAAACATTTGATGTTAAAAAAAATAATAAAGTCCCCTACAGGTGATAATCAGTTCAAATTGGATTTATTTACGTTTTTTCTCTTCAAAATCGTTGTTGTGTAAAATTTTCATATTTTCTTACCAGGATTTCATAACGTGCTATAGTTTAAATACAATTTTTTGTTCCAAATCTTATTTATCACTTGAGTGCATGCTGTGGGAAATTTTGAAATCATTTTCCCATAAACAAAGATGTTTTTTTTTTTGTTTAAATTAGAAAAGTTTATAGTTTTGGGAAAAAATCATTGGACCAATTACTTAAGTACTTAGCAAAGTAATACCCTTCACCTAGTTTCAATGCATTTTGACCTATTAAGTAAAAAAGTATAGCTGATGCTTTGCAAATGTGAGCAAAACTATTATTAGAAAAATGTGTTTATTTAGTGGAACCATTTAATAGGGGATCAGAATAATTAGGATAAGAATTTTAAAAGAAAAAGTTTACTTTTATATATAAAAAAATATTATATCAATGGATAGACTAATAAATATCTAAAATCACAGGCTGATCATAACAAATCCATAAAATTCCCTAAACTTGAGAAATATTTTCCGCTCAAAATATAACCTTTTAAGAAAATTTGTATTAATTTTTAATAAAAAAATTAAATAGGCCCCTATTAATCAGATTTTAACTGAAAGATTAATCTAAATATACTTTTTAATTAAATTCTAAATAAAAATAAATATATAACAATTACTTTCTTAATCTTATGAGTTCCTGCTACAAATGGGGGTGGAAATTATATCAATATTAAAGAGTTAAATTCACAGTGGGGTTTCTAAAAAAAGATTTTATGGCAGGTAGCTGTTTTCAACTGTTTCTTAAGAAAATCTGGTTGTAATTTTTAAAATGTGTAAATCTTTATTTAAAAAAAGTACCAATTATTATGATCTCCCATTACATATCCTTGAAAATTTCACGCCTCAATGATTTTTGAAAGATTTTCTTTCATAATTCTTAAAATGTAAATTTTTTAAATGTCAATTTAAATGATAAAATCTTCAAATAGATCAAGAAGACATGTTATTAAAAAAGTAAGCGATCGTGTTTAGATTCTCATTTTGTAAAGCGAAACGTCCAATGTTCAAGAAAAAATTTTATGGAAAAACTTTATCCAGTATTTTTCATAGTAATTTTGAACAATTAAAAACGTTTCGTTTTATAAAATAAGGTCATTAATTTAATAATTGATGAGCTCCTAGTAAAGATCCTTGAAATAGTTATATCTTTATTCAAATCATTTTTTAAACATTTTCTAAGATTGTTCTCAATTTTATATTATATATTAAAAAGTAAAAATCTTATACATAATCTTAATTTAAACTTCCTGAAATCCCAGTAAATGTCCTCGAAATGATATACGCTTAGAATTAATTTATTAATAGTACCTTAATATTATCTTAAGAATAATTTCTTTGAGTTAAAAAGGCGATCCTCGTTAATATTACTTATGAACTCCCTAATATCGTTGAAAGATTTACAAAAAATGTTTTATAAATCACAGTTTCTTTAAACAAAAATTCTAAATAAAATCCTTAAAAAATTTCAAATGTTTTACTACCTGTTTGTGTAAAAAATCCTTCCAAATATCATGAAATCCTGTTAGAAATGGGGGTGGAAATTTAAAAAAGATTTATTTTTGATTATCTTTAACAAATAAGTAAATATTTATATTTCACTTCGCCAAGGGGGTCCTAAAACAGATTCTTGTACTATCTGCTAAACATAAATATTTTATTTGTAATTTGTTTCTAAATATTTTTAACATCTGTTACAAATTGGAGGGAATGGAGATAATCTATGTAGGGATCTTATTTGGAGAGGAAAATATATGATCATTAATCTTTAATATTATTAAAATTTTATTTAAGCAAAACGTCATTTCGAAAAAGTCAAACATGTCCAATGTTATGGCCTCCCATTTGTTATCCTTAAAAGTTAACACTTCAGTGATTTTGAAATATTTTCTTTTTAAGAGATCTTTTTAAGAATGAGATCTTTTTAAGACATTTTAGGGATTTCTATAAAAGAAAGTGACCCTTTTTCATTTAATCATCTTATAATTTATGAGTTCCTAGTAAATGTCCCTGAAATTTGAAATTTTAGTTAAAAATCATTTTCTAAATCATTTTTAAAAAATATTTTTGTCATAAATAAAAAAACTCTAATTTTTTACCTGCTTGTTTGAAAATTATCGTTTCTAAATATTCTGTGATCCTAATTTAAATGGGGGTGGAAATTGTATTAAGATTTATTTTTGTTTTTCTTTAATTATATTTAAAATCAAAGGTTCCTTGAAAATACTTGTCAATGATCAGCTAGAAAGAACATTTTTATTCCAAATTTAATTTTTAAAACTGAACACCTGTTACAATTTAATGGTTGATTGGATTAGATAAAACAGAATCTTTAAGAGGAAATCTGAATAATCTCAGAAATATATATTATAATTTTATTTATTTTTCTTCCTCTTATTGAATTATCTTTTTTATTGTCACTTAGTAATCTATAGTGTAGTTAGTTTAAATTCATATTATTTAATTTACAAAATCAATGTTGTGTAAAATATTATATTTTCCTACCAGGAATTCATAACTAACTCAAAATCTAACCAAGTTTTTTAAATTCTTGTTTATCACTTGAGTGCATGCTGTGGGAATTTATGAAGTCATCTTCCCATAAAAATAAAGATGTTTTTTTAAAATAGAAGAGTATTTTACTTTGAGAAAAGTCATTGGACCAATTACATAGCAAGTACACTTTTACTTTCAATGTATTTTGAACTGATAAAATATATATATATCAAAAAATAAGCCAAATTATAGTATTAGAAAAATGTGTTTATTTGGTGGAACCATTTAATAGGCGAACAAAATAATTTGAAAGCAAAATCTATTTCATTTATATTCCTAAATGAAAGGCCAATTTAAAAAACATATGTATAAGTGGAGTCTTTAATATCATAAACAATTACAATTTTTAATCTGTGATCACCTATAGTTTTTATCAACATCAGATTTCCATATAAAATTATATGAAAACTTAAATTACCTCCACTTGTCAAAAGGACCTCAATCTGTGATCACCCATAGTTGTGAAATAAGACTTCATACAAAATTAAATTAAAAATAAAATTGGCTGTAGTTTCTTAAAA
>MINK01009029.1:0-10302 GCA_001735545.1 Phormia regina
AATTAAAATATTTTAATGAAATTTAACACAAATAAGTTTTATGTAAGCATAAATCCGTGTGCCAAATTTTGGTACATATAGGCAATGGTGTAGGGTATCATATGATCGGTCTTGACCGACTATACCTTATTCTCTTGTTTATTATAAGTATTAAAATGTGTGGCTTAACTTACTAAAGACAAATTTAATTGAAAGTAAAGAAAGATTTGTGGCAAATCTTAGATAATATATTAAAAAAAAATTGTAATTTTTTCATTTTAATAAAACTAGAGATTTGTAAAACACATAAAAAACATTTGATAACAAAAAATAGTTAGTTACACATTTTTCTACATTTGAAATACAGAAAAAACCCTTGTGTGGCCATGACATTTTAATTATCCAAGCAAAATGGTATTGAAACAAAAAGAAGAAGAAGAAAAAAAAGAGCTAAAACACAAAAGCTACTAACATATTAATCCTTTAAAGTAAAGAATATTTTAAATAAAAATAAAATACAAAAAGAGTTGGTAAGTTTATAAAGAGCTAAATTCTTGGTATTGGTAAGATCTTTATAAGAAACTTGATACTTAGAACTTTATAAAAGTTTACAAATTTACGTTAAGCTTAAAGCTTAATATAATATGTTATACAACTTTAAAGCAATATTAAGATTTTAATCTTAAACTTTAACATGAAGTTTAAAAAAATTATAACAAGCTTAATACTTCAAAAAGCTTAGAACTTCATATAAAGCTTTTATTATTATATAAATTTTAATTCAAAACTCAAAGCTTTAAAAAGCTCAAAATTAAAACTTTTAAAATCCTTGGCATATGAAAAATTCACACTTGACTCTTATAACGCATTTAAGGTTTAAATTTATTTTATCTTGACTATTGTATTTGTACTTTATTTTCCACCATTTTTTGCTGTTCTATAGCGTAAAAGCTAACAATAGTAAGACTTTATACGAAAAGACATAATTTATTTTTTATGCAAAATATTTCCGCTGTTTCTTTTCTTTTTCTATACAAGGTGTTTTTCTTTTTCTTTATATTTTTATAATTTAAACTTACTTGAGCCTCATTGAAATTCATATTTTCTGTCATTACAATGCCAGCCAAAACTTTACGCCGTGAATACGATTCTTGACCTTTAATAACTTCCATAAATTTCTCCAATACCAAACGTCCTATGGTATCGGCATGTATTTGTGGTAATTCCATAGATGCTGACTTATCATCCATGGGCAAAGGTAAACTTTTTTGGGGATGCATCATGGGACTGTAGGAGATATTGCAGAGCGATGCAAGAGCAGCTTTAGCAGCAGCATTTTTGGCTAATTTTTTAGAGGGACCTGAAAAAAGGGAGATAATTTTAATATTAAAAAACAATTGTAAATGTATAAGTTAAAATATAATTTTATAAAGTTTGGGGATACAAATTTGGGTTTCTAAGATATTTGTAAAATTTTTTTTTAGCTTTTTCATAAAAGCACAAAGTTTATTATGGTTTGTTTTATATTATAATTTAAAAAGCTTTTTTTAAGTAAAAATATTTTTTTAAGTCTTAAAAACATAAACGTAATTTTAGCTTTAATTAAAGCTTTCAGCCTAATTACTTCGAAACGTATTCCAAAAGAATTAACCAGGCTTTTTGAAATTTAAGCTTTTATCAATAACAAAAGTAGTGATATAAGCCTTATAAAGCATTAGTAATGATTAACTTTATTACTAATATTTTATGTTTGAGTTATGCTCTTGAAAGCTTTTAGATAATTAAGTTCTAAAACACGTCCTAAATATTATATTCATTAAAATAAAACAACACATATATTTAAACTAATAATTTTAAGATCAAAAGCTTTCAAATATTTTTACACATTTTTATTTGAAAATAAATAAAGAGGAAAAAACTTTTTTAAACTAAATTTGTCTTCCAAAAAGATTCCATTTTTAAGTTTGTTTTAATATCTGCTTTAAGTTTAAAGCAACGTTAAATAATAACATAACATTAATCACTTTGTTGTTTAAAGTTGTCTAAAGCTTTAAAGTTTTTCAAATATATTTCCTTAAGTTACTCTAAAGAATATTATGCTAGCAGCTTTTATATAAGAATTTATCAAAAGCTTTTAAGTTTTTCGAATATATTTTCTTAAGATAATTATTTTAACATTTTAAGCTACATTTGAGAATAATATTATGATGATCACTTTAATAGATTTTATCTACAAATTTATTAAAAGCTTTTAAGTTTTTCGAATATATATTCTTTAGTTCGTTACATTATGTAAGCTATTTTATTTAAATTTAGAATTCAATTAATTTTATATAAACTTTTTCTTATATGAATAAAAAATAAAAAAAAATAAAACTTTTTTGAAATTTTTCAATTTATTGATCTGGATATATTTTTTTATTTTTTAACTAAATTCAAATAATATGATCTTTTCTTACAATTTCTTTTCATATGATTCGGTTTGCCACAGAAAAAGCAAAGAAATACAGGCTTATTTGCATCCAACTCTTTTCGCAAAGCCAAATTAAAAGCTTGATCAAAACTTTTCAAATCATAATTTTCTATTAAATATTTTCTTAAACCATTATTCTCTAAACCATTCAAAAATTGTATCAATAAAATACGATCTTCAAAATTATTTTCGACAGCCAAAGCTTTAAGGTTTTCACCAAAATTTCGTAAAGTTTCTTGAGATTTTTGACGATACTGGAAAAATTCCAAATCTTTGTAGAGCTGATAGTTGGGCAATTTAAAATGATTAAACAATTTATCCACTAAATCCTGATAGGAAAAATCTTTTTCCGTTTGAGGTGATAAAAGATTTGATAATATTTGATAGAATTTCGTATTGGCCATACTGATCAAAAACGAGATCTTTTTGTTATCCTCGTTTATGTTGTTGATAATGAAGAGATGATTTAAACGTTGAACATATTGTTGAAAACTGCTGGTATTAGGATCAAATAATTCCGAAGATTTAAGAAAGAGTTGAACAACAGATGAAGTTTTAGGATCTTCACACATTTTTCTTGTAGAAATAAAAGTTTTTTCTTTTTTTGCAAAATCGCGTGCGATCGTTTTGAATTTTGTTGGGGAACTAAATATTAAGTAGTTTGTATGGAATATTTTGTGGATATTTTTCTATTATTGTAATTTGATTCTTAAATATTAAAAGAGCAAATAAAGAACATTATGTGGAAAAAGAAACTTAGTAAAATAAACAAAACGACATAAACATTGAAATTCAAAAGTATTGTGGAGTTCATGAGATTAAATTCAGTAGAAATTCTAATAAAAAAAAGGAACAGTATTAATAAGATATTTGAAAAAATAACAAATAGTTATTTTCAACACATTATTTCTTTATATTCTATTTTATTTAAAAATAAAAAAAAAATAGTGAATTTAAAAAAAGCAAAATCTAAGTCCTGAGTTTTATAGGAGAGAGAGTGAAGAGAAGAGAGTACTCTTTACCTCTTTCGTCTACAAAGTCAGAATTGCGGCAAGAAAAATTGCTGTATATAAACCCCGACTGAGTGAAAGATTGTTTTTAAGGCATAATAAAACCGATCGTGAGCTTAAACCTTTAAATTAACAAATTAATGTTTTACAAAAATCTTTTTTCTAAAATTCCCTCAAATTATTCATACATTCATTCTAGTTTTTTTGTTTTAAACAATTAAATCTTAAAATAATTTTTCTTATTTTATTTAATAAATATTCTATACTCACCAGTTCCATCAAATTTACTATTATTAACAGTAACTGTCATTTTGAAACGACAATTATTCTGAGCTCCATCTATGGTTGAGCATTCGAAATGTACATCAGTGAAGAGTTCATACAATAACATCACAGGTCCCTTATCTGGTACTTTTTTCTGGCCATCAACACTTAATGAACTTTTATTGGAATCTATGAAAACAACAAATATTAAATATTAATTTGGAAAAGTTCTTAACAATAATTTTTTGAGATTGGTTATATATCAAATTGAAAGGAAAACCTTGGATAAATGAAATTGAATGGGATTGTTGCCAGGGTTGCTGTTAAATTAGGATAAAAATGCATAAAAAACCAAATAGGGATTAAATTACAGTTTTTTTTTTTAATTTTGAGCATGAATTCTTGGGTTTTGTTTTGTAAAGGATAAATAAAGGAAATTACAAGGAAACAAAATAACTAAAAAAAAAATCAAGTAAAAATAAAATAATTAAATTAATTTTGAATAAATACAAAATAATAAATATTAATTAAAAATAATAGAATAAATTAAAAGCATATAAAATTTATTTCAATAAAAAATATGCATAAACAAACTTCTTAAAGAATTTTTACAATGATAAATACCTGATGGAATCCTTGAAAATTTTAAATTAAAAATATATATTTTATTAAAAAAATGAACCGGAAGTTTAAATTAATTTAAACATTAATTTTCTAAAAAAAAAGATATATCAAGATTACACATAAAACAGGTTTCTCTCTTATGCTGTTAACATGCTTTTAAATATTTTCTAAATTAATTTATTTACATTATAACTTTTTTTATAGGTATTTACAGCTTAAACGGATTTACTATGAATCCAAAAAATAGGAAGGACCCAACAGGATCTAATTTCCAAATATTTTTAAAATATTTTTCAAAATTTTAATTTCATGTGAAAAATTTATAATTTTCTCATAAAAAATTGAACAATAAAGGGATATTGGTCCTTCGAACAAATGCTTTAATAGAAATATCACTTGGTTCTAAAATATAAATTTTAGTTTTCATTTTAAAAACACTTCAAGTAATTTATATGAAGACATTTTGGTACAAAGAATTTCTTTTAGAAATAGCGAAGTAATGGTTGATTAAAAATATTGATAATAAGCACCAGTATGTGCATAAATATTCTAAAATATAATTTGAAAAATATTAAAGGTACTACGAGCCGGATTAAAAAATAAGAAATATAGAACTAAAGATTTAAAAAAATCACGTTAAAAGTTTTTTTTTTTAATGTTTAGTAACCAACGAATCAATCTGTTTCAACTTTGTTTTTTTATTTCTAATAAATTTTTTAATACTTTCTGGTATTCACTCCATAAAAGCTTTATTGTATTTGGACTTACTTTTTTTTGGAATAATAAATTTCCGATATTTATGTGATAAATTTCCTAAAATTCAAAACACACACACTCCTAACAAAATGTTTATATAAGTGTTTGTGCAAATGTTTGTAGTTAACGTAGCTAATGTTTTCCCCATTGTAAGATCAAGATGTGTAGTATACGCTCCTTAACTCAGCTAAGACACTTTCGGGTGGAGCTGATATGGATTCCGGGCCATACAGGTATACGAGGTAACGAAATGGCGGATGAATGCGCAGTAAATGCATCGTCTCTGGACGAGGCACTCGCTTGCGAGGACATTCTCACTCCCTTCGTTACTGTATCCAATACTCTTGATGAGTATTGGATAATTATGAACTTAGAAACATGAAATTTGTGATATGTGGTCCTTAGTTAATGAGAATTCATAAGAAGAACTTTGTGGTACTTTTTTGTTCTTTTAATGGTACTTTTTGAATTTCCTATAATATTTAACCTAGAAACATGAAATTAAATATACATGGTCCTATATGGGAAAGAATTCACAAGAGAGGTCTTTATGGTACTTTTTTGTTCTTCTAATGGTACTTTCTGATTTTTTTTTTTTATAATTATGAACCTAGAAAGATGAAATTATTGATATGTAGTCCTTAATGAATGTGAATCCATACCTTTTTGTTCTGATGGTACTTTTTTAATTTACTATAATTTTTAATTTAGAGACATGGTCCTAAGTTAATGAAAATCCATTAGGGGACATTGTGCTTCTTTTTCGTTCATATGATGTTTTATTATATTTTTACTGTAGAAGAATTTTTCATAAAAAAATTAATTTTAATTTATATTATCATTCAATAAAACCCGCGCAACGCCCGGTCGATCAGCTCTTTATTGTATTTTGACTTACTATACTTAATATAAGTATAGGTCTATAATAGACACTTAGCCGAACTATGGTATGTATACACAATGGTATAGGGCAGTGATCAGCAACTCCTATACGCAGTGTATTTTGGCCGTTACAAAATTTACACAGACAACTGTCAAAATTTCATCAATGTATCAAGTGTAATTTAAGATTTACAGCGAAAGCAATTTTATCGTAAGTAAAATTGTTCATACATTTTTCTATGTCAATTAAAAAATCTATTAAATTTTCCATTCTTAGTTTTTATATTCCTCCATTAGACTTACCAACAAAAATCATATTGGATAAATTAGCTATAACATGTTTATAATTCGTTTGACTAAAAACTTTTACTTGTTTAAAACTCATTATAAGCAAAGCTTTTTCAAGCATCTTTTTTAATTCTTCAATAGATGATTTTAAATTTTCAACTTCATCAAGTGAATTTTGTTTTGAATTCAAACATTTTTCACAAATAAAAACAATATTTCTCCGTTGTTCTAGAGCATTAAAGACTGCATCATCAATAATATCACAACAAATACGATGCAATTTGATCTGACAAATATTACAAGTAACGAAATTTTTACGAATATTATACGAACACTTTGCACAGACACCTTTAAGAGCGGGTTTTTTCATACTGAACGATGTTATTTGCAAAATTAAAACTTTTAAACTGATAATGTAAATATAAAAATAATAAATTTATAAAACAATATTGTATTTGTATTGTTGTGTCTCCAGAGAGTATTGAGAACTTATTATTGTTATAAGGGAAAGCCCCTTGTTAAAATTTCAAAGATCGTGAGTCATTATTATAGAATAAGTTTAGCTTAAATTGTTCTTTGTACAGCAAACAATAGGAAAAAAAAAATATTTAAGGTAGTAATTACAATCCAAAAGCGGATGAATGACACATTTTTATTAAATTTTTATTATTATTTTTTTATGTTTTATTTTGTTGATATAATTTGCTGATATATATTTTTTTGTCTGAATTAATTTCTATCATTTTTTTTTAATATTGAGAGGTCTATCATGAGAGGTTAATTATATTTTGTGTTTTAAATTTCTTGCAGTTTTTTTAGAATCATTTTCGAAATATTTTATTAATATAATGAGAATTTTTAAAAATAAATATTAGCGCATCTTTTAATCTTAATAATGCATAGATGATGCATTTAATGTTCAATCTTTAAAATTGTACATATTTTCATTAAAGCAATTCATATATCCCATATGGTCTAGTGGCTAGGATATCTGGCTTTCACCCAGAAGGCCCGGGTTCGATTCCCGGTATGGGAAGATTTTTTTATTGTTCAAATATTTTATTCATAATTTCATGGAATTATTGTTTTTAAAATATATATCCTAGTTTTTAATATAAAATTAAAATACAAGGATGTAAATTTTTCAAAGTAAATTGATATGAAATTTAGCAACTATGAGGAATTATTCGAAAAAGTATATTTTCTTTAAAAAAGATTTCAATAAAAATTAATTTGCAATGGAAATATTGAAAGTAATTTTTTCTTTTTGTATTCTGGCACGTGAAATATGGCAACAAGGCATTGAAAGATGGAATAATTCTTAGCCCTACAAATTGCTAAAATTTTTAAAATCCACGTATCCCATATGGTCTAGTGGATGATTTTATTTGGATTTATAATTGCTCATAAAATTCTTAATTCGATCAAAAATCCACACACAAAAATTCCATCGAAGTTAAGAAATTTCGATTTCTGAGCCAACTTTAATCATTAATAGAACAGTATGTGACTTCAGAATAATAAATATTTAAGAGAATATCTTGTCACAGTCATATAAGTGAACTAAAACCTCAGTATTTAGACGCCATAATGATAATTAAAGACCCTTTATTGTCAAGGTCTGCAAGAAAATACGAAATTATACGCAGATATGCTTAAACACTTAAGCAAAATTTTTCCATACTTAAATAAAAAACGAGATCTGTTTCTATATTTGACTAGGCCAAATCTTTTGTACCCTTTATACCGACAAATAAAATTTTCGCCTTAAAGTATACATTACAATGTTTTTGTGTATTTATAATATTATTATTTTTGTCCCATAACTCGGTTGTTTATAAACAAATTAGGATGATTCAAAAAAATCCAAATTGTGTGAAAATATTTATGTAAAAATTAAAAGCTTGAAAAAATCAAAAATCCGTTTTGCCCGTTATCTCAGTTATAATTGAAATAATTTATTTTATTTCGGAAGAAACTTTCAAAACTTTTTTGTTTTTTGCAAAAAAGAAGTGTCTAGTATAAAGAATGACTAGAGGAACTCAAATGCCGATTTTAAAACCAGATTTATAAACCGATCTTGCTGAATTTCAATAACGAAATTTTCCAAATGATTTCCGAACATTTAATATTTATATTATATATGACAGTTATTGGTGGTCTTCAACCGACACACGAACGGATAGACATGGTCTTATCTTCATCATTTCTCCGAAGAAAATATATGATCCTAAAGTTTAAAGGACATTTTTATCTAGTATTTTTTGAAGCACTAATTATCAAAGTCAGACAGTTTTCCACCAATGGTGAAATAAATATATAACCATATTAGTGAAGCCAATAAAAAAATAAAAATCTATTCTTATTAACTAAACTCTTCAAATTCGAGGTTTTCTTAGGATTTTTTTCTCTCTTAATAGCAAATTAAATCTTATAAAATTTAAAATCGCTGATTCTAAAAGAAATTCAATTTTATACTATTTCTAATTTCATAAACATTTACACTCACTAACGTATAAATTTCCGCATAAATACTATTTCTTATCAAGTTTTATAATTATAAATAAAAAATATATAAATAAATTAAAAAGAAATAAAAACAAAAAAAGACAAAATCAAAATATAAATAAAACAAATACTTGCTTGACTTCATGCTCAATAAAACTTTCTCAAACATTATATCAGTTTCATTTTTGGTTATTAAAAGTTTAGCGACACTTTTAACATGCTTCAACCAATTATCAACAAGCTCAACCAATTCACTTTGACTTAAAGTCTCAACATTTAAATGGGAAGAAGATGTTGTAGGTGGGTTGATGTTGTTAACATTATCTTTATTATTTGTTGTATTAATAGTACCATTATCCAAATGTTCATCACTGGTAAAGTCCAAATTACAAGCTGGTTTCAGCGGAGTCAAGACAGCACCATCTTTAAATTGTATAAAACTACGTAGAGCAGTAGCAGCCGCTTCGATGCGTGCTATTTTTTTACTACGTCCCTGGCCCAAGTATTTTTGACCATCAACCTGAAAATTGTAAGAAAGAAAATTTTTTAAATTTATTAAATTGTTATTATAATTATAGTTTTTTTTTTATTATAGTTTTATTAAGAGAAAATTTTAATTGATTCTGTTATTGTAAAGAAATTTAAGTCTTTGTTTATTATTAAAAGGATTATGATTATTATTTGTTTAATTGTTTATTGTCTACAGTGTTGTTTGAAAAAATAGCACCTCTAGAATCATTTAGATAAAAATAGTAATTTATATTTTAAATTAACTATATTTTTAATTTAATAACTAAGAACCGCAGTGTCTTATTAAAATTTTAAGTGCCGTAGTTTCGGTTCCATATAACATAAATTTTTTAAATTTTTATTTAAATTTAAATTTTTTTATATAACAATAAATTATCATAGAAGAAAATCGTGTATTTTCTGATTTTTTTTAATTCTAGGCAAAAGTTTGCAATTTTTTTAAGAAACTAGAAATAACCCTAATCACCCTTATTTCATGTTTCTATGTTCATAATTTTAGAAAATTCTAAAAGTACCATTAGAGGAACAAAAAAGTACCACAAAGTCCCCTCTTATGAATTCTCATTAACTAAAGACCACAAAGACCATTTCATGTTTCTAGGTTCATAATTATAGAAAATTCAAAAGGTACCATTAGAAGAAAGAAGAAGTACCACAAAGTTCCATTTTGTGAATTCTTTCCAACATCGGACCATGCGTATTTAATTTTATGTTTCTAGGTTAAATATTACAGAAAATTCAAAAAGTACCATTAGAAGAACAAAAAGTCCCTTCTCTTGATTTCTTACTCATAAGATCATATATCTTTAAGTACCACAAATTCCACTGTTGTGAATTCTTATCTACATAGGACAACATTTGCTTAATCTTATGTTTCTAAGATTAATATAATTGAAAATTCATTATTAAGCACTTACCCCTTTTGTTGGTACTTTTTTCACCTATCGATGTATCAATAATTGAATACCAATAACTTTCTAAATTGTA
>MINK01009041.1:0-19263 GCA_001735545.1 Phormia regina
TTTATTCCTATTTTACTGCTATTTTACACCTATTGGCTCTTTTTTTTTTTTTTTTGGGTTTAATATATTCATCAATGCAATTAAATTCGACTGAACAACTCTTTCATACAATTCTAATAACAAATATTATTAATTTTTCATAAACTTTTTGAAATTTTATTTGTATAAAAATGTTGTCCACAGAACGTAGCCATATCAATTTAATAAATTGAATTAATATTAATCACCTTTTGTAAACTGAATCAAGCAATTATTTTACCAGTTATTTCTATTTCTATGAATTCTGTATAAACTTCGAAACTGACATGAATAATTTCAAAAACACGTTTCATATAGAATATCTGTTATTCAAACAATAGCACCCCTTTCCTACACACAATTTTCAATCAGAAATATAGAAGAAAAAATTAAAAAAAAAAAAAAAAATAAAAGCCACAGAAAAAACTCATCTAATTCAAAAATATATGATGGTGGGGGTGATATAATGAAAAGAAAATGTAAAAAAAGAATCAAATATATTATTCATCATTTTTTCTCTGCTATGAATATAATGAAAAACCACAGCTAGAAGAAGTAAAAACTAGCAGCATACTAATTTTCATGACTTGCAATTTGCATTTTGTTGAAAATTATATCTCAAAACATTATTGAAAAAAACTAATATTGTAAGAAAAAATTGAGCAAAAGAAAATAATTATGTGAATAATTTGTAATGCTACTCCAACGCTTGGTGCTTGGTATGGCATTTGCGTGAGGTGTAAAAATTTTTGCTTTAAAAAATAATTTTCTTTTTGTTAAAATTATTTCATGTTCTGGTTTTTTTTTCTTCTTTACATTTTTCAGCGCAATCTTTCTAATCAAAGTCATGTCGTTTTATTAGCCGTACCTCTAAATATATCAGGCAAATTCACTTGTGAAATATCCGTTGAAGCGCCTTCATTTCAAACAGCAATGGTATCCGGTGAAATGGAAGTTGTAGGTAAGTTTGATGAATGAATTTTTCTCAAATGATACAATAGCTAAATAGTATAGTTTATATATATGTGCGTATCTATGAATATGTTCATGTGCAAGAGTGAGTTTGAAACCAATAAAAAATGTTGAAAATGTGTTAAGCAAAAATGTGAGTAAGTGGCAAGGGTAAAAGTCAAGAACAAAAACTATGAAAGGACCCTGGAATGATGGAAGAAAAAAAAAACAAATTAATTAGACAAATGAATTTTTGTGGTATTTCTTTTCAAACTTTTTTGCAACAACCAATACAATTTTTTTCTCTCTTTTATTTTTTTTTTTTTCAATAACCACAATTACCCTGTAAAACATTTACTGCTGCTCATTTTGATTAAACATTATATTCCCCTTTTTGTGCAAATTTAATATTACTGCACCTAAACACTCAAAACACACATTTACAAACGATAAAAACAAAATTTTGTTACTTTTTCTTCTGAACACCCTACTTATCACACGTATGAAAAAAAGTAATTAATTACGCAGAATTAAAAAAATATATATATAATTAAGACAATAAATATTAAACAAAAATATATAGATACCCAAAAATATATAGATACTTGTTCCAGAACACATGAAAATAGCCTGAACTTGTTCTACTTTGGCGTTACGACAAATGATTTTTATTTGAAATTGTCACCTCCAGAAGTAGTTCTGTTCTACAACTAGATCATTAATCAAAGATTTTTGTTCAAAATTATCGCATTCAGAACTAATACTGTAGAACCGTGAGGTAACGGTATCAGAATATGTTTTTAAATTTTGTGAAATTTTTGATTCAGGTCTTTTAAATAGTTCTTGGAAGTCATTCTAGAACCATTATTTTGTTATCTAAAGTTATGTAGAAGTCATACTGAATTAGTTCTTTAACACTAGTTCTCTAAAACATTCCTTACAACTAATTTAGAGACACAATTACTTTCTACTCCATTAGTGTCAGAATTGGTTGTAATTATCTGAAGTGGTTTTGATTACACCAAAGTTTTAGATTATATAAAGTTTTTTCTGGGTAGTTTTGTTTAATATTTATAATTTAATGAAGTAATCAATATTTAATTGTGTTAAAACTTATTTTATTCATAAGTACTATAAAAATATATATAGTTACTATTTAATTCGACCATTAATTACTTCTTTAACTTAGTATTGTTGTAGATTTTTGTAATCATTATTCTTTCACTTAGTTACATGTATATATATTTTTTTCTCTCATTTCAATTCCTTTTGACACAGAATTACCCGAAGAGCAGGCTACCGTAACGGGCATACAGCCACGTTATCGTATCGGTGATTTGGTTGACGGCAATTGCTCAATTAAATACTCTAAACCAGCTGCTAATTTGACATGGACTATTAATGGCATAGTGGTAAGTATTAAGGTTCTGTACATCTATATATAGTAACAACAGCAAAAGCAACATCAACAGCAACAACAGTAACGATAAAAAATATTTCTTTTTTGTTAACATTAAAAGTGGCATAGAAAGGCTTATTACACATTTTATGATGGCATTAAAATCAATGAGCAAGTTTTTTTTCCACCAACATTGAATCAAATACTCGCATAAAAGTTAAAAGTATTTTGATGAACAAAAAAAAAAAAAAATACACGTTCTATTGTAGATTAATGATGATGGAAAATTTTATGCACAAATGAAGTTAAAGTAGAGTTGGATTTTTTAATTCAATTCCCCTTTTTAGAAATGCAAAGTAAATTAGCATTTTATAGATTTATATTTCCTGCATTAAATGAGGTTTTTAGCAAAGAACAAAGATTGTTGTAATAAAAAATTAGAATTCACGATAAATTTATTGAATCTAAGTAAATTTTAAAGAAAATGCAACTTAACTTTGAGACTGAAGCTAAGACTAATATTTAATGATTTTTTTTTATTTAATATTTTTATTATCCTAATGTGACAGCAAATATTTTCACAAGAAAACAGCTGCTTTGGTGAAATAAAAATGCTTTCCTTGAGTTAAATATGTGTCAAGTGTGAACACATAATTTATAACCTAAAAACTCATGGAGAAACCCTGTTTCTTTGGTTCTCAATGGGCTAAAAATGTGACGTTATAAAAAACCATTGAAACATTCCTGATGATTGTTATGACTATTTTACAATATTTTCGACATGACTTTCCAGATACTTTTTTAGTGTTGACCTGTGTAATGATACTAAATTAATAAATACTAAAAAATATTATATTTGACAATATTCATACTTGATTTCAAACTGACTTCAAATATGTTTTCGCCTTAACACTTATGATATTTGACAGCTAAATAACTGCGCTCAATGTGAATGAAAATTGTGGTATAATAACACCAAGTATTTTTGTTCAATTACTATATACATATAGTCTACAGAAGATGTACTGTAATGTTTTACTACGTACTTATTTGATTAGTTTTTAAAATGTTTCTCTTGTACAAATTTTATTTAAATAAATATTTTTAAATTTCTCTACATCTCTGCCAAGGATAGACATTCATTGTTTAATATTAAAAATAATAATTTATCCACAAAATATATTCTATAACATTATTATTGTTTTTTCTTAACTATTACTTTTTCATTGTTTCACAAATAAATTTCTCATCATTAGTTGTCTTCTGACAAGTACTTTTTCATCATAAACTAAAAAATGAAAATAAAAAATAATAATAAAAAAAAACAACGAATACTGAATTAAAACAAAAAAACACTATATATACTATATATAGACCATCAAATTCCAGTACTTTTCTTATCATCAACGCCACCAGTCAAAGTCAAGTCATTCGATAGACAAGTAGAGTAAAATGATGATGATGACGATGTGATGCTCATAGTGGTAACTCGTAAGCAGTTGCTCGCTGTAGCAGTGGATCCATTGAAAAATAGTACTGTAAATTTTTGTTGAGATTTACTTTATACTTGTTACGATACAGTAGTTAAACTTAAAAACCACAATAACATTGTTTTCGCTTTTTTTTCTACTTTTCTTCTTTTTTAAAAAAGAAACAACTGAAAAAAAATCAAAGAGTGACTACTCCTTGCTCTACTTAATCACTCAACCGTAAATCTATTCTTTTACGAAAACATTAGAAAAATAGAGAACTGCTGTATTAAACACAAAAACAAAGATTTCTTGAGACGCCACAGACAACAAAAATGTTAACAATATTTTACATACAAAGACAACAAGAAAAGTACCAAACAAATATTGAAGAAACGCACCATATAATGGTCATGAATGTCCTGTTTGTAGATTTAAATAAATAACAATAAGAAAGAGAAACAAACAAAAATATTCTTGTTAAAAGTTGAAAAACTGAAAATGGGAGAAAGCTTCACTTATTAATAGGATGAACATAAAATTATTGCTCCATAACTTGTCTTATTCTCATCGAAGTTCTTTAAGTGATCTTTAAAATTTAAGAAATAATTTTCATGGTCATGACTATTTTATATAGAAATTGCCAGAAAAATAAATAAATAAATCATTTTTAAACGTTTCATCTGATACTTTTATAAACCTTTTTTAAACTGTTGTATTTGTTTTTTGTTTTGTACTCGCCTTACAAATATTTCCGCTTGAATAAAATCTCTTTTGGAAGAGATTTTCTTTGTTTGCTTTTAATATATGTATGTATGTGAATAAGAATAAGTTTCCATTTTTTCGAGTTTTGTTTTCTCTGTAAATATAAAAAGTTGGTATACAAGTAGTTCATTCCTTTTTTTAGTTCTTTAGATACAATAATAAATATTTATAAATTGATTTCATATTTTATGGTTTATTTAAAAACACAACAACCATTTTTTTTTTTTTTTTTTTTTTTTGTAAAAATAGTTTGAATATGTAAACAAAGAGAAAAAAGTAAAACGAATATTTATGACTTTGGATGAGTCAGTAGAAATTTTTAAGTGTTTAGGATTTAAAAGATTTTATGATTATAAATGACTGGAAAAGTTATTACGATAACCCTACATTTGAAATCTAAAGGCAAAGGGTACATAAATTCAACTTAATATTTTAAATCAAGTATAGCAAAAAGAATTTAAAATGACATAAACATAGTAAATTAAACGTGTTTGCTTTGTAATAATTTTAACAATTCAAAACCATCCTGAAAGCTTACATATTGAAAATTTAAGTTGCATTCTTTAAGGAATAACTATAAAACATAATTGTTGCATATCATTAGGACGTTTTCAAAAAGAAAAATCTCTAACCATATCACTATCCATTCTACGCAAAAGAAAAAAATATTTACACACATTCTCTTATACATATATGAATCTATCTGTGTAAAAATCACTGCAAAAACATAAAAAATGTATATTGTACCAGCACCTGTCAAAACAAATAACCACGTAGAAATATTTTTGCACAAATAGCCAGTAAAACAATAAACTAAAAAACCTGAAAAAATGTCGTGTATCATAAAAATACAAAAAATACAAAAGTAAAAAAAATGATTCAACTGAAACTTATTAAGAACAGCCATTGTTTCTGTTACTTCTAAAATAAGGAACAAAAAATAAATAAACTCATACTCCAATACCATCTAAATGAAATAAATGGAAGTCTACCATCTCTGGAAACATTTTCCTTTTTTACTATAAATGTATGCAACAATAAATAAACGCCGTTTGCGAGTGTATGTGTAATACACTACAGGCCTAAAAATTGATGGTAACAGCTACAGGATCTACTATTTTCATTTTAGCTTGAACTGTTAGACATTATTGTCAACTTTTTTACGCTTTACTTGCGTTATTTCATTTCATTTCGTTTTTTTTTTTTTTTTTTTTTTTTTTTTTTTTTNNCGCTTTACTTGCGTTATTTCATTTCATTTTTTTTGTTTTATTATTTAGCCATATTGATGGCATTTATGACTTAAAATCTGTTGCTATTTCGAAAACATAATTCATATTTTATTTTTTCTTTTTTTCGTTTGTCTTTGTATTGCAAATTTGTGTTTTTCAAGCTACAACTGATGAGTAAAAATACTAACATCAAAATTGTTTTATTTGCTTAGATTGTTTGATTTTTTACCCAAATTCTATATACTTTTTTTTTTGCCATTTTATACCCATATTGTGCTCAATCCTTTTTTTTCTGTCAAAGCTATTAAAATTCTTTATTTTGTGCTCTAAAACTGCAAAATTTTTTGTTTTTATTTTACCAAAAATTTTTCACTATTTGTCATGTTTAGTTTTATTCTCCAGAAAAAAAACAACAACAAGTAGGTTTAGTATTTTTTATAGTCTGTGAATCATGTTCAGGAAATTATTGTTATATTTTCGCAATAATCTGTTGAGGCCAGATTTTCTATGCATAAATTGTTGGAAATTTATATAATTTTTTTTTATATTTTTTGTTTATTTTATGGCATGCTGAAAAAAGTGAATTTATTTTCAAATAAAACCTAAACAATAATAAATAAATTAAATTGTTGTATGAAACAAATATAGATTTGTTTAATAAACAATAAAATCAGTTTGTGTTACAAAATACATACATATATACAAACATATGTATTCGTTGATTTTTTTAAACAATTTAATTTCAATACTAAAAGCTTTGTGAATTAAATTTATACCAAAAACTATGCTATTCATTTAATTTAAAAGTATTTTTATAATTATCTTTTGTTTTTTTTTTATTTGAAATAAAAAACATATAAATCAAATCGTACTAATCCATTAGAATTAAAAGTAAAAATTAAGCCAAGTGGAATATTTTTTATTAGGAAAAACTTTCTCCACATATTAATGTTTTTCCTAATTTATACTAAACTTAAAATGCAATAAACATTTTTGGTGAAACCCTTACAGAAATAAGATGCTAAATTATATTTCAACAGAAATATAAATATTGAATCAATTATTGTCTATCAAAACTTCCCAGACTATAAAATTATCTTGAATATAATTTGTCTCTTTCATACGCCTCAAACTATACAAAGTTTTTCATATTAAAAATTTTCAAAATTTTCTTTTTTTGCTCAATATTTATGCCAACTGTCAATTTAATAAAGAGAAACATAAGCTTGAAAATGTCTACAATTTACAATAAAATATTTGTAGAAATATTCTAGGAATTTTTTAAGCCTATGCAAAAAAAAAATATACACTCATAATTCATTAAGGTTGACAAGGATATTCAAGGAAAATAACAAATAACAAAATAAAAAAAAAAAAATACTNNAAAAAACAAAAAAAAAAAAAAATACTCAAAAATTCATTTCAAGATGTAAATGATGCCACTACTTTCTCTTCAACAAAAAATGCCACTAAAATACTTTCTCTTCAACAGAAAATGCCACTAAAATACATGGGAAAACATATTCAAGAGATAACTTGTTTATTTGTTTTGTTGGTGTCCCTTAAAGTATGCTACAAATATTCAAACATCAACACTTCTTACTCATACCACAAAGCAAAGAAAAAAATTAGCCAAAAAAATGTGTAATGAAATCAAGGAAAGCAGACATAAAATTTGTCTATAAAAGAAACTCATAAAACTAACATGTAACGCAAAAAAAGTAGACACCATAAAGTGTGACAATTTTGGTTAAACACAGAAAAATTTTCTGCCTAAATGGTAGACCATTTCTATAGATGTGAAAATTCATAAAATACATAAGTTATAGGCAAGAATTTTATAACAAAATAATTGATTGACCACAAATTCAAAAAAAAAAAAGGTTTTGAACCACAATTGAAAATTCATGATTGTTTACAAAATGTTATTAAAAAGATGTAAATTATTATTATTATTTTTTTTTTTTTCATAATTTCATTTTAGGTTCCTCCTCATCATATTAAAACTTATCAAATTGAAAAGTATGAGGAAACCAATTTGGAATCTGTAATGAGTGCCATACATTTTATGGTAACCACTCAACATTTTGTTAAGGGACAAATGAGGGTAAGTTTCTTAGAACATAAATATCTTTGCAAATATATCAATCGAAAAAGTAAGCTTAAATTTAATTAAAAACATTCCCAGAACAAATAAATTTTTTAAAGATATGTATATAATCCTAAAAGTATGCTGCACTTAGAATTTTTATTTTAAATCCTTATTTACATTTTACTTATAGCTCAAATGTACAGCCAGTATATTTGATATTTTTAAGGAAGAAATTGAAAGTATAATCGAAGAAGATCGTCCGCGTATAATGGCCTCCGGACAATCTTATCCGCCTGATCATGGCTATGGTACTCATGGTGACAGTGATGGTTATGAACATAATGAATCTTATTTAACATATTTTTCCGGTAAGTGATTTATTGTAATACTTATTACTTCAACTGGTTACATTAAATTAAGGTTTTTATAATTTATAACTCCTATTAATTTATAACATTTCAGCTCCAAAATCTTCGGCATCTCCAACAGCTGAATTTGTCATGACTAAAATATTGAAATTTATTAAGCAAAAAGTATTGCAAAATGTCCAACTATTAATGTCATTAGTAAATGCCAGAACTCAAAAGGCCTTAACGACGACACTTGTCAATAACATGAAAAATACTTTGGACAAAATCAATCTTATTAAAATAAAAATAACGTACTATAATATATTTCATCTAATACTTATAAAATTCATAATAACAGCATTCACAATACTATTGATGGTTTTGTTTTTACAAATACAAAAACAAAAACATCTTGGAAAGTGTCTTAGAGAGAAAATGACAGAAGACAAGCAACTGACATATAATTGCATTGAAAAAATGAGGCAAATGATGAGGAAAAATAAAGAGAATTTTTTAGCAGTGAGTTTATGGCTTAAAGCACCACGATACAATAAAGAAAAAGAACAGCAACAAGAAAATGAAAATTCTTATCAAGATGCCAATAACGATGAGTGTCAGGCAAAATGTGGGCATCGAGAACAACATCAACAACAGCAGCGTCATCAGCAACATAATGAACATTGTTTAGTAGCAAATCAAAATGTCGTCAACGAAAAGGACTTTCAAAAAGATACAAATATTACTACAACACAACAGCCGCTTATAAAAAATACAATCATTGCTAATCAAATAACAACAACAACAAAAACAGCCACTGATTGCCAACATCACATGTCACAAACACTTGTTTTTGATACACTACTATCGACTAACTCCCCCACATTACCAGTTACATCTTGCACTGTATTTCGCTTGCCATCGTTGTCGTTTTGGTCATCATCATCATCATTATCATTTTCAACTACTTTGGGTTATAGAAAAACGTATGCACATGATAGTTTTCCATTATATGCTGTAGATGCGTCTAAAAGCAATAACGCCAAGTACATGTCAAAGGATCAAACATTATTGATGACTTCTACTGCGACTGCTGCAATTGCTGTTGTTGTTGCCACTTCAAATTCAACTTATAAAACACCAAGTATTCGTAATTTTGCAACCTTAACAGCAACATCAGCGAGAGCATTAGTTTTAGAGTCAAAGTTATTAACAACATCTGTGCTACCCTCGCTGCCAATAGTAAAAACATCAATACCATCATCTCAATACTCATACACACACTCATCATCACCATCACTATCGCCAACAACATTTTCCCGGAATAACTATTTAATGGCGTTTATTGGTGAATTGTTATTGCATCAATGCTGATGTTAAAATGATGATGAATGATACATTATTCTTATATTTTTCTTCTTTTTTTCGACTCTCCTCGTCAATCTTTGACAACAATAGCAACAAAATAAGCTTAACGTTACGATAAATTACAACAAATTCTTTTATTTTGTTTTTCTTTATTATTTATATGAAATATATACATACTACTTAATAATAAAAAAATTGCATAAATTCTTATATTTTATAATATTATTTCTTTAACTGCATTGTACCATTGGTATGATACTTTTGATAAGCTCTTTTAGGGTAACTGTCAAAGTGAATTTAAGTCCAGCCATAAGGAGAGTCAAAGAAGATGTAAAAACATTATTAAAAAACAAAAAAAAAAAAAAAAAAAAAAACAGAAAAAACAAATACAAAAAATACATAATACAAATGTGTTGTATGTTTAGACTTTAAGTGTTAAATGTTATAATTTTTTGTAAGAATCAACAAAATGACAAAAACAAAACACACACAAAACACACGCAAAACAAATTTAATTTATGTTGACTGTTATAAAAAAAAAATACACATTAATATTTAGTACATATTTAAAATTTATATATAATATTTAAAATAATATTAATTAAGCCTTAACATTAAATCTAAGAGAAAAAATTTCAGATTAAAATTAAGCAAAAAACAATATTAAAAATTAATAAAAAGAAAAAAATATTAAAAAAAAATACTGTTCTACAATATATGAATTAAATATTTAAATATTGTAAATTCAAAAGAAATTTCCAAATGATTTTAAACTTTCACACATACTTGAACTTCTGCTGAAAGTACTAATGAAAATTTTTCATTTATATTTGGTTATAAAAAATTTCAAAGTCTAGAAAATGCAGCCAAGTTACTCAACAAAAGATTTATTAGAAATTAATGTTCTCCATAAAAGCGAATTACTGAGAAACTTTTAAGTGTCAACCATAACATACATATGTGTATGTAAAACTAATCACGTTCATGCATTTTTTCAATCAACTAAAATGGGGCTCAATTTAAGTAATTATTCCAAAAAGTATATTGTTTTAAAAATTCCAACTGCATTTACTGAAAGTATGAAGAAATAGTTATAAAAATTCACAAAACCTTTAATTTTTTTTTTTTCAAAAGTTTAATAAATTCAGTTAAAAATTTGATCATTATTATCTTTATAAGCTGTATGGAAATGTAAATATGTAAATATAACAAAGTTTTTCATAGACCAGTTTAGAATATATATATTTTGGTATGTTTTAACGTTAAAAAAAATAAAATATTTTGGGGAAAATAATTACCGTTAAAAATAAAATTAAATATTTGGCAACAAAAATACAAAAATAGTAAAATTTATTGTAGCAAGAATAAATTAAATAATATATAAAAATAATTCAAAACTTTTAGGCCGAAAATTAAAAATATTAAAAATTATGTAATTGGTTTATTTGAAGAAAATCCATAAAAACGGTAACTAGTTCCTTAAATTAAGAGATAAACAAAACCAAAATTTAATAAAGAATTAAATGCAAATACATACATATAATTAAATATTTATGACAAGTTTTATTTAAAAAATATTTTCAAAATATAATAAACTTAAATATAAAATAATTTTGTATATTAAATATTTATTTGAACCCCGGTAAGGAGTAAAAGAATAATAAATTAAACAAATTCATAAGTTAATTTATTTTCAATAAAATTTAGCAAGTTTTTTGAAAGATATAAAATCACTAATACTTTATATAAATATATACTTAAATTTTCATTCATTTAACAATTTACTTTTATAATTGTAATTGAATTATGATTTTATCTAGTATTTAGCAAAAGTGTTGTGCCAATTGTCTTCCTTAAGTTACGTAAAAAAAAAAAAAATTAAGGAAAATTTAATCGATTACAAATAAAATATATTGTAAAAATAATTTCAATGAATAATTTGACTTTTTTTTATTTTACATTCATTCAATAGCTCATAAAATCAAAACCAAACAAAAAACGCTCATAACCCAGGTTGATGTCATGGCTAAATATAAATTATATTTTCTTAAAATATTAATATTACACAAAAAAAAAAAAAAAAATAAAAATAAAAATCACAAATTAATATAAAAAATAATAATTTCTATTAAGATCATAAAAACATTAAATAATTAACACCATATAATGGTGTTAATTACTGTTGGTTGAAGAAAAAACAAAAAAAAAAACAATTAATTATTTTTTATTAAACACAATGGTGACCCCAACTGTTTAAAATTTAAATAAATTTATTTATTCTATTAAAACAAATGCAAGCAACAACATAAATGTTTATTAAATAAATAAAAATCTATAATTAATTAGTTGTCGTATGTATTATACATTTATGTGAATAATAATTTGATTGATTGGTTGTTTGATTGATTCAATAATTGTAAATAAAACTAGACATAAATAAATAAAATGAATCGAGAAAAAATATAATGTAAATTGAATATAAATGAGCATAAAATAAACATGCTATAAAAGTTATAAAGAATCTATATAAATATATAAAATAAAATACAATAACAACAAAGAATTACCAAATAAAAAAATAAAACAAACAATTAAAAGCGTATTTTATTTAATAAAATTATGATTAATATACATACATAAATACATACACACACATTTATATACAAATAGTATAAAATATTATTATAGAATAATATATTGTATTGTAAAATAGTTAAAACAAGTAACTTAAATATATTAAAAATAGTCATATCTTAAATACAAATAATAATAATACATACATACATAATAATAATATACACATAATAATAATAATAATAATAATAATAATAATAATAATATAATAGATGAAATTAATTATTTAAATTAAACATAAAAATAATGAAATTATAATTAAAAATAATTTTGCAAATAAATATAAATAAAGACAAAAAAATTAATGAGAATAAAAAAGTAAGTGAAGTATTTTATTTGAGGGCTTTCGTTTTAAAATAAAAATCAACGAATATTTTTAGTCTAAATAAGCGCTATATCATTTGAGTTAGCTCAATAATGACTGACACTGGTTGATTAATTAAAAAAAAAAAATAAATAAAATCAAGCCTTTGAATAAAGTTTGATTTTATTAAAATTTGAAAAATAAATAAATTTATTTACTTTGATGAAAACCATAGTACAATTAATCTGAATCAAGAAAATCTGACAAAAATAATTAAAACGATTGTATACATGTTTATGCGGTTCTTCATCAATGTCTTTTACTGTCCAACCGATTTTCATGAAGAAAAAAAACTCATTTACTCATGCAAACCATTTAAAAATGGTCACAACCAATACTCCTTTATATGGCACTGTGTGTGGTGGACCCTGCATGAAAGTACTTTTTCAAAAAGAAGTGGCTGTGAGCCACTGTATGTTATTGTTGAAAAAATTAATTTCGTTTTCTAAAAAAAGTAGTCAAAGCATCATTATTATGAACATGGTTCTTCAAGTGTTCAATAAAGCAACAAAACATCTCGAAATCTA
Source organism: Phormia regina (assembly GCA_001735545.1). Lineage (NCBI taxonomy): Eukaryota > Metazoa > Arthropoda > Insecta > Diptera > Calliphoridae > Phormia > Phormia regina. The sequence goes on from MINK01009041.1 coordinate 13,164, forward strand.
AAATCATTGATTTCGAAACAACTTGTATTACAAAAAATCTAAAAGGCTTATAGTCGACAATAGCTATTTTATTTTATTATTCATTTTATTCTTATTATTTATTACTTTTTTAATTCCATATAGCACACTAAATAAATCCAAATTAAAAAGAAATTCAATTGAAAGTTATATTGTTTTTCAAGTTGTTTACATTTATTTTTATGTACTATTTTCTGATTCTGCTGACTGTGTCAAGGCATGGACGATGTTGTACTTGCCTTCATACTGTCATCCTGCACGATTTACATGTAAATCAAATGGTAGGATGGTTGCACAAACCTGGCTAATTTATGTTGTCCTGCAGCCGTGTTAACTTGTAGGATCCTATGTATCATACATTAATTGTAGCGCAGTTTTATACATCAATTGGCAACACTGGTCAATTCTCTGTTATGATGTGCTTGGCTAAATATTAAATGGTTGTTGTCCACGATACAATACCGTGGTGAGTTTTAGTTTGATAATTTTGAAAAGTAGGTAACAATGTGTCAGCTTTTGAGTTTAAAGAATAGCTACATATTTTTTTTATTAAACCAAACTAAGAATATTTTAAAATTTAGCAAATACATGATCCTTCAATGCAAAAAGCTTTCAAGAAGCTTTATAGTTATATACTTGCTTTTGAAACGTCCTTTAAGTTTCCATATATAACAAAAGGCCTATAAAAGCAGAAAATCTATTATTGTGTTTAATAATCAAGAACATTTTGAAACCATTAAAATATTTACCACATTTTTAGTTAACATTTTTTTTATAAAGTTCATAATATTTTCTTTCATTTATTTTCAATTTTAAGTACATAATTTATAATAATATTTTCTTGTAGTTACAACTTAATAATACATTTTAATTTTTGTTTTAAAAGATGGAAAATTTCATGCAGTTCAAACTGTTTTTTTAATAAATACAAAAACAAAAATATATAATAAATAAATACAAATAAAAAATAATAAATATTTTAAATAAATAAATGGACTTTCATTAAATAAAATTCTGTTTTGTTTTTCGAAATAATCAATTTATCTCTTAAGTAAATTTTCTTTATAAAAAAATTTCTTTATAAAAATCAACTGTTACTTTTAAAGAAATTTGTGTACAAATACGAGTATAAGTCATGTTAAAGTTTGTAGAGTTTTTTTTTTTTTTAAATAAATAGTTAATAAAATTTATTAATTAAATTTCATAAGTCAACAGTCGGCATTTTAAGTTTGTTTTAAGAGATCAATTGATTTTGGATTTCGTGTTTTGAAATTTGAAAATTTTTCACAAAAGTCCTTTTCATAGTTTCATAAATTCATAGTTACTATAATAAATCATTTAATTTTTTAAGGCATGCAAAAAAATAAAAAGATAATCTTAATATCTAAAAAAAATATTAAAAAAAATAGAAAATGTTAAAAAAAGTTTAAAGTTCAACTCTAAACTTAAGGCACAGAAATAGTGTTTTTACCACTGATTTGAAGGTCTACGTTCTGCTCCAGGAGCAGCAGACCCAGAGAATCGTGGTGATGATGCATTTGAAGATGCCGTGGGCATTGTTGATGTAGCGGCTTCATTAGCTTGCAAAGTATGAATGGCAGTGAGCATTTTTTTGCGTGCTCCAAATGCTGTTATACCCAATTCCATGAGATTTTCTTCAGTGAGTGTAGTAAACATATCTAAATCAATTTCGTTTAAAACGAAAATTTCTAAAAGGGGGAAAAAGTTCGCAATATTAAATTGTAAAAATTGCAACAAAATCTATCATACTAATATAATGCTCCAAACCCAAGGCTGTCAACAGTGAATGTATATCCTTGTATTGGTTTAATTGTAAGCGACGATTAGTGGGTGTCGAATCAACAATTCCAGTTGTTGCGCCCAAACCATAAGGTGAGGCTAGAATTCCAGCTCCTGCCAGACCCCGATGCCAAGGTGCCAAATCATCAACCGTCTCAATGGGAGCTGGGGAAGTGCGGCTTAAGCCCATACCCATCCAGTTGGGTGTAGGAGTGCGCAATTCTCCAGCAATGGGAGGACGTTCCATAGCCTTAAAACCCATGGCGCGCTTAATGTCAAAATCAAAAGTACGATTGTGCTTAAAACAAAATTAAATAGTTACGTAAATATAAATAAATATATTTAAAATGATAAAAAAAACAAACCTTTAAGTCATAATGCAAATTACGATAACTCTCAGCGCTACCGGGTACCATAGGACCTATGGGTCCAGATGCATTTAAGCCCAATAAAACGCCATCACTTGATCTCCTGCCTAGACGACTGGAACTAGCTTCACTGCTATAGTTGGAATCTGGTGAGAAAGGCGATGGTCTATTGGACGTTAATATATTTGGACCATTAGGTCCAACATTCGATCCGGTTGATAATGCATTTCCAAATGGAGGATAAGCCTGTTCCAAAGAAGTAGTACTGCTGCTGAAACTCTGGTAACCACTAGTATTGTTGCTGCAACTGTTGCGTGGTGAAACATTATGGGTTTGATGAACAACTTGCTGCGACTGTTGTTGCAAATGTGGAGGTGGTTGCATTTGTTGTTGGACCTGTTGTTGTTGTACTTGTTGTTGATGCTGTTGTTGCATAACTTGTAGATAGTTGTTATTATGATTGAGTTGTGGTGGTTGATGTTGTTGATGCTGTTGTTGTTGCTGCTGTTGTCTAGCATAAGTATTGTTATGAATCTGCAAATACTTTTGAGTCGGTGAACAAATGCCAGTTGGAGTGCTGGGATATAAACCACCAAATTGTGGACGATTTAATTGATTCAAGTTGTGATTGTTATTATTGTTGTTATTATTTGTATTGTTATTACTATTGTTGTTGTTGTGATTAAGCAACAAATTATTATTGTTGCCATAGGGTGATATTTGTACATGTCCTGTTGGCATTACATTAGGAGTCTTAGGACTCTCTGTATAGCCAGCCAACAAAGCTGTCAACGTGGTGCGATAAACCAAATTGAAATCTTTGTCCTGTGGCATAAAATATGTCTCCGGTATTTCCGGTTTAATCATCGGTGTGGTCAAACGTAAAATCTCATGACGGGCTTCGTATATTTTATCTATTGGAAAAGAAACTTTCCAGATAATTTCAACTTGGTCATAGAGAATTTTATGACTTACCTATAAACTTTTCCACACCCTTTACAACAATGGCCAAAGTGCTTTGTCGTTGCTTTTGACGTAACGTTATGTAAACGCCATATTTAGTGCTAAGGCTCATTATTTCAGAGGCATCGTTTTGATTATCGGGAAAGTCAAATATTAAAGCAATCGGTAGATTACCCTAAAATTATTAGATTGTGTGAACAAAAATTATTAAAATATGAATATAAAATCCATTTCATAAACATGTACTCACGAGTAACTGTTGTCGTGCCTTATAGACACCCTCTATGGTCCCAGTTATAGTCACTTGAGATTTTTTCAATGGTTTAACATTCATATCCGATAAATCGGGGAATATTATCTTATTTGTACAAAGTAAAATAGAAAATATGTAGTAGAAAAGGAAATTTTATGATATTTTATTTACCTTAGTATTTGTGCGTTCCATAATACTTAATAAATTTGTATTATTTTTTCCTTTAACTATTTCATGATGCTGTGGAGATATTTCCAGTTGCATGTTAACTAAAATTTGATTCTGAAAAAAATTCAAATGAAGTCAATAATATATTACAGAGAATAATAACTGATACAAACTGCTATATTTTCACAAGAAAAATTTATTAATGTTTGTGTAGCTTCTTGGACTTGCCCAGCTTCTTTTTCCGAGCCCTTTACCAAAACCAAGGACGAATGTAATTTAGGACGAGAAGAAAAAATGACCTAGACATTTGGTAGAAAGGGAAAGGTGTATAAAATATATTTGTTATCATTTTAGACGACATACCTGCACATTATATTTCTGCTCCACCATGGTAACATATGGGGTTTCTCTGTCTGGTTGAGGACGTCCCGGTGCCATAACTGGCAATTCAAAAGATATTAATAAAGGTGTAGACAAACGAACTAAAGCTCGGGCTTTTTCTACACCTTCTAAAGAACCGCATAGCGATACCTGATTAGATTTTTCTGTAGGATTCGAACGATTTGAATCAGGAAAATGTATATGTGTCGCTGTATCTTCCATAATACGTTTTATATTGTTACCACCACGTCCTATAATATAGGAGTGATCCGTATAAGAGACATCCATTTTCATAATAACACGGGTGCCCTTCACATAAAAAAAGATTTTAATAATTTTAATTTTATGAGTTAAATACATACTTACTCTTGAGTCTAGATTAGCTAAAATACGTTCCTTAGCTTTTGCTACTTCCTCAGCTTTGCCTACTATACGAACATGAGGATCTAAACAAAAAATAAACAAATGTTTACTGCAGTTTACTTAGGGAATTGCTTTAATTACCTTTTTTACTTTTGGCACCAATTTTAAGTCTACAAGGCCAGCTTATATAAGTTTCTGTTGTTTTCATAACCTTTTAAGAAGATTATCTTTTAATTCATATTGAGTTTTTCTATTAATATAAGATTAAACTTACGCTCTCAAAAAAATATTCTGCTCCATTCATGCCCTCAATCGAACTGTCAGCTAACGAAATTAATATGTTCAGTTCAAATTTTTAAGGATATTGAGAATATATTTTTTAAAATATTTCTATTTTTGAAATGTTGCAATTCATAAAATTTTTCAAACTACCTTTTATCATTTGTTCCAATTTCTGGCGATCCACTTTAAAACGTTCTGTATGTAAGTCATCGGGATTCGAAACTCCCAACTTCATAGCTATCGCTCGTATATCACTCCAATCACTATCCACAGATGAAATTTCACTTTGTGTTTCACTTGGTGCTCCACTCGATGAGGCCAAAGTAGCTGCAGCAGATGCTGCTGCTACAGTGGCAGCCGTAGGATACAAAAGTTTATTGATGCAAGAAATCATTATAATGATGGTTTGCGTATTCGTATAAAGTTTAAAAGCTTTTTGTTTAAATATTTTGTCCTTAAAGCAAAGTGTTGATACAAACTTTGTTACACAGTTATTAGTTTGGAAACTTTAAAAAACTGAAAAGAATGTAAGAACATACTGAAATATTTTACAAAAACTTTATAAAAGTTTTATTATTTTTTTTGTTAGTGTTAGTAAAGTTAACAATTATTTAGTACAAATTTCTGTGAAATTCAGCACTGGAAACTTATAAAAAAAAAAAACAATATGGATTCCATGTTAGTATATTAATTTTAACTATTTAATACCTTGGGTTTTAGTTTTCGTTAATTTATTTTAGCACACTTTAAAATCACTTTATATTGAATAAATTTTGAAAGTCTAAATATACGGAATAGAATAAATTTTGTAAAATTTCATTAATTTCAATAACACAATAGTTCATGACAAATTGGCTCAATTGTCTTATATCTCTATTAAACGGCATTTATATGGATATAAAAATAACCAAAGTTAAATTAATATTTAACTTATATTTTTTGTTTTCTTTAATTTTCAACGCACTTTATTTCAATTTAGAAATAAAAAATATATATATTTGATATTGTAAAAGTTTCATCAAATGCCTTTAATGTTAAGTACTAGAAATTATTATAAAAATATTCACTCGTGGTCAAATTCAAAATCAATTCCATTCGAAAAATATGTATTCAAAAGAAATTATAAAATGCACTTGTCTTTAAGAAAAGAGAATGAATAAAACTCAAGTTCTAGTTGAGGTCACACAAATTAAAATAAATATAATGAAATTGCTGGGACCTGCTAGTGAAACTGCAATTATTATATTTTGTAAGTACAAGTTCTCATTATGATAATGCTCAGAGCATAGGCTACAAAAAAATTAACGGTTTTCAAGTTCAATGACCTATGAGAGTGTTTTGATATATTTTTGCTTCGGTTTTCTTTGAACACCTTTAAATGCGTTAGTCTGAAATGCTTTGGATTGTTATTAAAAATATGAGAGCTTTTAGAGTTGTGAAAGAAAAGCTTTTTTCTGTTAATTAACATATAACAAATAAGGACGACCAACTTTGTGATTGAAAT
>MINK01009042.1:0-10933 GCA_001735545.1 Phormia regina
ACCCTTATAGAAGAATTATCTGTATTTTCTCAAAATAAATAAAAGAAAAATCGTAACAAAACTGCTTCGGTCAGAAATTTTAGTAAAAATTGAAGACGAACAGGAGACCGATTTTTTCTTTGAGTGACATTTCAAACGTAAGTGTTTTATAGTTTCTTTTTTTCTTTTATTTTTATTGGGGAAAACGTGTGGCACGACCCACGAAAGCCGGGCAATTATCATACTTTAAGGTCTGAAGCGTGGAATTTTCCCACATATTTCCCCTTTAGATCCGCTATATCATACAGGTTGTTTCCTATTTTATCCTTTATTCTACACTTGATGAATTTCTGCAAAAACTTTTTATTAATATTCTTAGACAAATTACTAAGAACATGATTTTTTCGAAAAACGGTCTGTCCTTTCTTGAATTCAATATTTTTACTTCTAAGATTATACGTTTTTGAAGATTTAGAATGTGCAATATTTAAATTTTCACTATATTTTTCTCTTACTTTCTTTAATTTGTCTACATGTTCTGAAATATTTAAATCTTCTCCAGATAAACAGCCAAGCTTGTCCAAAATCTTATATGTTGATCCGTGTTGGATCATATTTTGACCAAACGTGGCAAAATAAGGGGAACATTTGATAGAACTATGAAAATCGCTCCTGAGTATGGATAAGACTTGAGGAATGAACCTATCCTATTCTTTGTGATCCTTGTGGTTTTATAGAAAGTATCTTATCTTTGTAACTATCTCGCGATTTGCTCTCTCCGAGGCGTTTGAGTGTGGGGCGTAGAAACCAGTGGTGATATGGGATATGTCATAAGATTGGAAAAATTCTTTCATTTCTTTAGAAATAAATTGCTTCCCATTATCACTGTGTACATAACGAGGTACACCAAACGTTGGAAATATTTCCGTTTGGAAAAATAGAATTACACTAGCTGAGTGGCTTTAGAAAAACGAACTTGGTCATATGATCCAAGCAAATAAATATGACGGAGTTATTAGCTTTTGAAAAAGAATAAGGGCCAAGGAAGTCGCAGTAGAGACGTTCAAATGGTCGATTAGTCACGAATTGGTTTCCCATTACGGGTCTTGACACCTGATTAAGGGATTTTATACTTTTACATATTTCACAGGACTTTAAATAAGTTTTTATGTCTTTCACCATCGTAGGCCAAAAGTATTTAGTTCGGTCTCGATGCAAGATTTTTATAAATCCTCCATGGCATGACAAATCGTTGTCATGAGCTGATTCAATTGCGGTTTTTATTAAGGACTTCGGGACCCATATTCGCCATAAACTATCCTCTTCATCTTCGACACCATTTCTAAAGCAAACGCGTTTCAAAATTACATTTCCAGATAAACGAAGGTCTGGTAAAGATTCTTTATTTCTGTTTATTGTTTCCCTTAATTCCTTATACTCTTCGTCATCAAATTCAGGAGCTGACAAGTTTATTTCAGGAGTGTTATTTGCTAAAGTTAATTGATCTACGTCCATTCGAGACAAGCAATCCGGCACGATATTTAAAGAACCTTTTCGATATTCTATGCTGAAGTCATATCGCTGTAATTTAAGACTCCAACGGGCCAGTCTACCGTTAAGGTCCTTTTGCGACATTAACCACTTTAAGGACGAATGGTCCGTGATTATTCGAAAAGGTAAGCCTTCTATATAGGGTCTAAACTTGTTGACACAAACTACAGCAGCCATGCATTCGAGCTCGGTTACTGTGTAGTTCTTTTGCGATTTATTTAGTTTCTGCGAGACATACGCAATAGGGTGTTCTTTGCCCTCATCATCATATTGCAGAAGAACACCACCTACACCGATTTTAGAGGCATTGCATTGGATTATGAACTCTTTTTCGAAATTTGGTTGGGCTAAAACAGGTGCCGTAGAAAGTGCTAACTTCAACTTTTCGAACGAAATTTTAGCAGCTTCAGTTAGAGAAAAAGGTTTGTTTGTTTTCTTTAAACAATCAGTCAATGGACCTGCGAGATCAGAGAAATTGTGAATGAAGGTACGATACCAATTTGCCATTCCAACGAATCTCCTGACTTGCTTAGGACTTTTCGGTAAGTGGAAGTTTTTGATTGTTTCCACCTTTTCGGGGTCTACCTTAAGGCAACCATTACCCACTATATACCCGAGGTACCGAATTTCTTTTTGACAAAATTTGCTTTTGCTTACATTAATCGTAAGTTTAGCAGACCTAAGACATGAAGCGACTTCCGACAAAAGTTTAATATGAGACTGAAAATCATGGGAGCACACCAACAAATCATCTAAATAAATGAATACGTTTTCCCTAAGACGCGAGGGTATAACTTTGTCCATCAACCGGCTCATGGTTTGTGGACCATTACACAAGCCAAACGGCATGTACTTGTATTGATATAATGGTTTCCCAGGTATGACGAACGCAGTTTTTTCTTTAGAAGACTCACTTAAATTGATTTGTAAAAACGCATCCGCTGATAAAGAAAGTATCTTTAAGCCTACTCAAAAGTCCATTTATATGGGGTAGAGGGTAAGAATCTTTCTTTGTTACAGCGTTAAGTTTTCTTGAGTCAATACACAGTCGGACCTTGCCAGGTTTTCGTACAAGGACCGCTGGTGAGCACCAAGGAGAATTTGACTCTTCAATAACGCCTAATTGTAACAACCTATCAATTTCTTTGAAAGCTTCCTCTTGACGAGGCGGTGACAATGGGTAGTGCTTGCACTTAATCGGGGCGGAATCTCCGGTATCAATGTGGTGTTCAAGCAAATTTGTGCAACCTAAACCGAGTTTTTCGAAGGACGGAAATTCAAGAATTGTTTTCTCAAGAATAAGATTTTCTTCAGGGGACAGTATATGAAAATTTTGATTGGTATTTGGGTCATTGGATAATTCGGAAACACTAATAGGAGAGGGTGGTATGATCTCGGGAGCTAAAGCAAAATCTTTCCAAAAATTTATACTAAAGTATGCATCTTGGCTTAACGATGGAACAAGATAAAATTGTATATTTCTAGTAACATTCTTAAAATGTATTGGTAGTACGCAAAATCCAATAACACTTTGCTTGGCACCATTTGCTGTACGTATTGATGAATTCATATTTGTATAAGAAATTCCAAGTTTTTCCAAAAACGATAAACAATTCATACCTAAGACGGATACATTCGCCCCACTATCGAGTAAACCAGTTAGATCTTCATCCAAAACTTTTACCTTAGCGAATGGTCTATCGTCTATCCCATATAAAATGGTAGCATCTAGAATTTTACGAAAGTGTTTTCTCTTATTGTAACGTAACCTACATTTCATAATTTTGGTTAAAGGTTTACTAAAGGAATCTGTAAAATCGGGTTTATTTAAACATAAAAAATCATTATTGATATCTGTGTGTGTGTGTTAATTTTTGTGTGTTCTTCTTCAATAAAAGATTTGTTTTGAAAATTTTTGCAATTTTGGGAAATATTTTCAGAATTCAATTCAAACTCGGGGTTTGGTGGGATGGACGATTGTCCCCGGTAGCCATATCGCCCATTTTCCGATTTCCCTGAAAATGTTTACTCGGACATTTTGGTGTTAATGCACCTTTCAATCCGCATTTGAAGCAGAAAGGCTTTTTAATTTCCTCAGAACAGTATATGTAAGAGTGGCCGTAAGACATACAGTTCCAACACCTAATTTTAGAATAATCAAATCTGTTCTGTTCTGTTCGAGATTTGAATTGCTTCAAGCTGTGGATCTATATCTTCAGAATTTTCATTGTCCTGAAAGGACACATCCTATTCACTAACATTTCGCGATTGTACCGAATTAGGGTTAGAAAATTTGGTCTCTCGAATAACTTTTTCAGCCTTTCGAGCTTGATCTCTAAATTCATTCAAGTCTCGGGAATTAATACTAAAAAGTAAAAATCTCACATTGGAATTCAAATTTCGTTTTATAATGTCCATCAAGGTATCATCAGAGAGGATTTTGAAGACGAATATTCATAGAAACAATTGATGAATGAAAATCGTCGTAATTTTCTTTATATTGCTGTTTTCGTAATGAAATTTTTAGCAATATTTCATGATCGGACTCTAAATGTCCGAATTCTTTTGTTAGAGCATGTTGTAATAGTGGATACGTCATATTTCGGTTCTGCTTCATAAAAAGCCAGTACCACTGCTCGGCACGACCTTTTAAGACAACATGGAAATTAGCTAACAAGTGATCATTGGAACATTTTGATCTTTACAAAGGGTTACTACTTTAAAAAGAAAGTCCGAAACAGATCCTGACCCATCATAATATATCTTCCATTATTCTAATTTTACATTTGAATCTCCATTTAAAAGTGACCTATCTGAGTTTTCTGACAAACGATTATTAATTGAAATCGGAGTATTTGAATTAGTAAAATTAGAAGTTGGTTGAGGATTGACACTAATCTGTGCTATACTTTGTCTTATTGTAGAAAGTTCCCTTCTAAATTCTTCCTGAGTATTTTTCATTGTTGGTTCCATTAAAGTAATTAATGAATCAAACGAAGTTGCAGCATTAGGATTACGATTATCAGTATTAAGCACCAAAGGAGCGTTGTTGCCCAAAGATGAGAAATCACCTTGAGGATTCATACTTGGGCAAAGAATTATCTCCAAGAGGAACAAAAATATGTGGTTGTGATGTACAGGTCTGGTTTCCTAATAATTCAACATCTTGGAAAAGGCTAGAAGAGGGTAAACTGTTAGAACTATGCGTTCTTTGAACATGGGATTGAACTGTTGTTCTATTGGCGGGAGAATTGTTTGAACTTTGTAACATTCGACCTTGTGATTGAGCTGTTGCTCTAGTAGAAGGTGAGTGAACTACTCTTGGTTTTGGACTATTTACACTGTCCTGTATTTCAATCGAAATGTTATTTCGCGACGCCGATGAACCACGACCCTTAAAAGAACTATTCTTACTACCTCTAGCTGTGTTCCTAGTATTCATTACGAAATACTTCCAAATCCCAAATTTAAAGAAAAAAGAACAAGTTGTAAACAAATTCTATTATTTATGATAAGAGTTTGTATTTCAAAAGATAATTTCGTAAAACGTAAAAAAAACAAACAAATATTCGTATAAACGATTGTTTGAAGGAAAAAAAAAATAAAATAAAATAAATTTAAGTTGTATATGGAAAATATTTTATTTAATAATATATAAAAAATTTAAATTAGTGTTGATAAATATTCAAAATTGATCTTAAATATATTCCTTTTTTTTATGCAACGGTGAAATTTCCATATACAATTTAAATACGCTTATATAAATATAAAATAGTAATAATATAATAATATGTTAATGATAATAGATTTTTTTTCTTTTATTCAAGATTTTGTAATTTATTTAGTTATTGTATTTTTTTTTTCGTTTTATAATATAAATTCTTCTTTTTTTATTTTTTTTTTAATATTTATAAGCATTTGAAGGGAAGAATAACCTTAACAAAATAATTCTTTAAAGGTAATTAATCATGAAATGAATTAAATAGTGCAGCGATTCAACCTGTGGTCAAATAGAATCTCCAATTTAATTATTTAATTTATATTGCATTTGGCTTAACCGCAAAATTTCAACACCTTTGTAAGGAAATACAATTCCAATATAATTTTCATTTGTTTTAACAAATTTTGACGCAACTAAAACTAAATTTTCATTTCAGATCTAGGACTTTTCAAAATATATCAAAACATTTCTAAAATGGCAAATCACTTTAATACCTACAATTTCCATATCGCAATTAGTTACTGAATTAGAATATTCGTGAGTATACTAAGTCTTATACAAATTTTGCAATGTACTTGGGCTATAATTTAAAATACTATCATTTTCTGATATCGCAATTAGATCAATGATTTCTAAAACCAAATGATTCTAAGACTTATATAAGAATATGAAGTATAAGGCGTTAAAAAAATCAATAAATTTGAATTTTAAATTTCATTAGGCCCCATAAAAGCCATTCAAATATAAAATCGTCAGATTGTTCAATATAAAAATTTAAATTACAAGTTTTCTTTGCATGTCGACCTAGCCAGAACTGTTGTTGTTTTATTAAAATTTAACATTATTTTGGTTACGGTTAACTGAAATAATATCCTAATTTCTTGGCAAAGGCCTTTTCCGTTGGGCGCCATATATGTTACGCGAGGCTAGCAATTATTAATAAAAAAATAATTTCCTAAACCTGAAAACAGCGGTTAAGGGCATAAAATGGTCTCCCAGCTAACTCGACGATAGGTATGTTTGGTTCTTAACCCATTGTTTCCTACACATAACATATAACACACTCTGTTATGCCTATAACATACCTCAGAGTATGCAAAAAGAAAGAAATCTATAAATTAAATAATGAACAATATTAATTTTTTGTTTAGACTAGCTGACGTGTCATTAGGGGTTTAGTTTCCCACCCAATTTACATACACCTTGACAGATGTTTACCCCTGGATAATTTTAAATCTGTCCCTAGAATAATGTTTACATGATTACCTTTTCATAAAGAATTATTTGTGTGGGCTATCCTTCCCTTTCTATTTAAAGAAATTAAAATTGCATTTTTTTTATTTTTTTGTTAACAAAAACAATTCAATTGCAATATTTATTGTTACAAAATCAAATTCAAAACAAAAAGAAAAATTATAGTCAAAACAAAGTTCATTACTCATTACTCATTAAGAAATTAAAGAACAAAATATGAATCAATAATAAAGAAAAAAAATAGATATATATGAATTTTATGAATGAAACTTAATGGAATCGGACTAACATCGGACAAAAAATATATGAATGAATTAAATAATAAGTAATAATAAGAGAAATAGATCAATAACTACAAAAATAATAATAAATTGCGTTTTACTCACAACTTAAAACTCACGTTCCATTTCACGATGTTTCGACTGTAGGGCCCAGCAATCAATACATAATGATGATGGTAATGATGATGTTTTAATTAGCTTCCTTTTTTTTAGAGACTTATTTTTGTAATTATATGATTATTTAGATAGATAAAAATAAGTTAGTATAAAGTAGATAGTTAATATAATTTAAGATAGTAGTTAATGTAATTGATATGTAATTAATCCATGCTATATTTTTTTTTAAGTATTGCAATTTTAAGCATAAAAGTATTTAAAGTATTCTAATTTTAAATATAAATATTTTTGTTTAAAGTTTAGAAATTCATTAGCGAAAGTTTGTTAGGTGTTATTTTTTTTCTTTTTGTTTTTACCATAAGTTTAGTTTTTATAAATCTAGCATATAATTTTAAGAAACATAATTTTACTTAGATGTAACAATAATATTAGGGTAATAACTGATTTAGGTAAACAATTTCATTTAAGTTTGAGTAAATTTTGGAATTTTGAAAAGTGATTAAATAGTTTTAATTGATACAATGCAAAATATAGAAAAGTGTTCTGTGCTTTTATGTAATTATAGAATATTTTAAGTATATTGTAATTAATTTAATATACTATAAATGCATTTTAGATAATTAGAAAAATAATCATAACAAATTCTGAAATATAGTTTTTTCAAAATTGTACTTTTAACTTCTTTTAAGTTCTTGGAATAGGGTTAGAATAGAAATATACTATTTATTTTATGATACGGTTAAACATTTACGATTTTAGGGTATATTAATCATATTTAGATAAAAATTTATGTAATAATAGGGTTATATAATAGTGCATAATTAGGTAGAATTTCTATAAAGCAAGAATTATTGGTCACATGTTACGGTTGGTGACAATTGGGTGAGTCACATTGGCTACCACGTGGGATTTTGTAGATCTACTTCTTATCACTGCGAAATTTCGTATTTTTTTATAAGCAGCTTTTGATGGATAATAACTTGCAATACTTTTGCCTTTTGATTATATCGATCTTGTGGAAGATTCCACAAGGGTTAGCACCGCTTCCTCTAAAGGAAAGGAAAATTTTATAAGTGTTATCCCCAAGTAGAGTTTTCTTTTTGCCTCTTACCTTGGTATTTTCACCTTGTATAAAATTATAGTATTCTTTTTGGATGTAATTATGATATTAATCATAAAAAAAATATTAATATGTTTTTTTTTCTTGTACTTAAACTATAAGAAAAATTGACAATTATAACTTTACTTTTTTTCACTGTGCACTTCTTATGGTCTTATTATTGACAAGATCACTTTGATAATGAAATGCATTGGAATATCTGTTATATGATTAAGTGCGTAATCATAAAATGAAGTACGCAAAAAGTAATTAGCATAAAAAAAAGTAAAATAAATGCTGCAAATGTACATTTGAACGATCGTAGTTAGAAAAAGACAAAAAGTATTACATAGCAATAACCCAGAACATTACTATATATGGTAATAATTTTGGTGATTAAAATGTGTGTAAGTACTTGCATTGTTACAATTATACTTACATACATACAGCTGAGCGAGAGATTTGAAGTAGGTTATAAGAAGAAATAAAATATTTCTATCATGCTAGAAAATGGGAAGTATTCTTGTTGGCCTAAGCTAATACAATGATGTTAATGCGAGTTAAAGTGTAATTTGAAAATACCCTTATAGAAGAATTATCTGTATTTTCTCAAAATAAATAAAAGAAAAATCGTAACACATACCCTATTTCTTCAGAGCATTATCGAACATTTTATTGATTTATTCTGTATCATTGTCGCTTCTTAATATCTTGATTTTGGATTGATTTTCAGCAACTAATTTAAATATTTGATTTTTTTTAGATGTGTAATCATTAACAAATATTACAAAATAGCGGTTATCACCAATCGATTTTATCTCCATATATCAACAGATATCAAAATGAACTATTTCCAAAATTTTTGTAGCTCTGTTTACTTCATTCGGAGCCTTCACATATTATTGAGTTCATATTGAAGTTTAAACCAATCACCATACCACATGTTAAATCATGATAATAGAGTTTTGCAAAACGTTTATGCCATATTTCCAATGTGTTTTCGGAAAAAAACATTAAATGTCCTAAACCATTGCAACCATAATATCTACGTTCTGATTCATTACCCTTTTTCTTCTTTTGAAAAATTTTCTTGCTTTCTAAAGCTTGACATTGATGCTCTACTCGAATACCTTCAAGTAGTTTAAGATGAATCAGATGTTATTTTCGAACCTCACTTTCTAGAGGCATTATCATTTGTCTGTATCTTTCGGTAATCCTTTCAATAGCAAATAACATAACCATTTATCATGCACAAGAAGTCCAGTTGATTCCATTTTCTGAGATGTTGTTATAATTTGAGAAATTAAGCTATAATCTTCCAATTGAACTAAACATAATTTTTGCAACTTTTCTATCTAAGCCTGAATCGTGGAACAGATCATTAAGAATCTTTCATACATGACACTTTTTTCGCATCCACGAACATAAACATAAAGGGATTAATTCAAAGCTAATATCACACGGCATCTTGTTTTCTCGTTATTACAAATATAATTTTATAAGCTAAAATCTCCACATGGAACCAAATTTTCTTTGATCCTCAAAGTGTTAAAAATGTGACGTGATGGAAAAAAACCAAAATGTTCCCTGTGACTGGGATGACTATATCTACAATATCTGCGACATAATTTTTCAGATACCTTTTTAGTGTTGACCTGTGTGATTGGCATCAATGGATAGAGCTTGCTATTTGACCCTATATTTTGTTTTTCCTTTAATGCTTTAATGTATTAGTTGCATTTTTGGAAAAGAATTGTGATACATTGTATCCACAAATCTGACAGAAAACCATTACCAACATATTACGACGCCGCTCAGTTACTTCAACTAAAACTTGAACACCATTTGGCAACATAGAAAAATCGTGATTCAAAAAACTAGGTCCACAACTACAAAGGGTAAAATGAAGAAGTTTTTCAGGTGATGCTCCTCTGGACAAATTGTCTGCTGGACTTAAATTTGTAGGGATGTAATGCAATAACATTTGGGTTGTTAGTGTTTGTATGCGAGAAACTCTATTTGACACGAAAACATTGAAATTTTTTGGCTGCTCTCGAAGCCATGACAGCACATCCATTGAGTCAGACCTACAATCAACATCACAATTACAGGATAAAGTTGTAATTACTTTGAGTTTTGGTATCGTTAGACTTTTAAGTGGAGAAACTCTCGACTTAGAACACAATAAAGACAGCTTAACAGCACCATCGACCTCGTGGAACGTGGAAATGTAAAAGAATTAATAGAATCAAATTTGGAAATGTACTCGAGCCAGGCCGAATACAATGATTGTGGCAGGCTTTCGTCCCACTGTAACTGAAGCTTTCATAATAGCTGCAGGAAAATTTTAGCTTTTGTAATGACTGGCCAATTAAACTCATAGGATCATATAAACGAATAATTGACGATAATATGGTGCGTTTATTAACTATTAACTATTAATAGGAGTCCCAGCTAAGACCAAGTATTTTAGTAACATCAGTTCCGTCATTAAACTTTGAAAACTTATCACATTCCTTTGAAGGTGTTTCATTAAAAACAGATGGAACATTTGAGCACCATTTTCTAATAAAATATTTTCCCTTCTCTAGTAACGCCTTTACCTGTTGCATTATAACTTTAACCTCCTCTATGGATTTTGCAACGACCTTCTAAAACCAATAACGAAAGAGAGTGTTAAAAAGTTTGGGCTGAATAATCCGACCAGTATATGAAATATCATTTAGTGATAAGCCACTTGTTGTTATACCCTACACCACCAAGGGTGGTTAGGGTATTATGTGTTTGTGCAAATATTGTAACGCAGAGAACAAATTTTCGTACACCCACTTTAAAGTATACCGTTCGACTACGAATCGACTCAGAATCAGAATCGATTTAACGATGTCCATCCGTCCGTCTGGTTGGCTGGCTGGCTGTCCATGTAAAGCT